>JANHGN010010953.1:0-15247 GCA_024605025.1 Megaceryle maxima
AGCCAGGGCCCCTATTTTTACCGTCTTATTGAAAAATCCACTTTTTCCCCCCCCCCCCCCCCTTTTTTTTTTTTTTTTTTTTTACTGTTTCATAGCAGTACCCTGCTTACCCCGTAGCGGTCGGTCAGCCATACGGTGAATTATTTTTACATGTATTAAGGAAAATTAATCAGCTTGAACTTCAAACCTGTGGGCAAGCTTATCATTGCTCCACTGTGGAGCCAAAAAATAGGCAGGAGGCCAGAATCCACCCCTCTGCCTGGCTTTTCCTTCTACAAAGATTTCCAGCCCATCCTGTGAGCAGAATTTTGCCACAGCTGCTTTTTTTTTGGCATCTTGGTCTACTTTTGATCGGTCTTCTCTAAAAATAAGCTTATCTGTTGAAGCCCAGAGAGTGGTGTAACAAAGCGTCCTTCTTGAGCAAGCTCCAGTCTCAGTGCTGTGCCTGCACTGACCAGAGCTTTTAGGGGAGGGAAAAATCCTAGGTGGCTTTCCCCAGAGTAGAGGGATCAATAGCTACAGGTACAACCAATCCACAGACAACAGAATTACACCGTACTTTCCTCTCTCACCCGGAGTTTACAAGCGCACACCGGATGCAAGTTTCCCAGTCAATATTAAATAGCAAAACCAATTCATCTTTGAGAACAGTGTCTTGCTGAATTCCAAGCAATAAACCCCGTCAAAGCTGTAAGAAAATCTCTACTGGTGGATGTTTTGCTTGGCACAGAAGAATAACGTGCCAGAAGCTGCAGCTGTGCTGCGAGTAATTCACAGTTCACGTATGAAAAGTCAACAAATGCTGTACAAAATGACATGAGGTTTTTGAGAGAGGACTTCACAACCATCTCCCCCCCCCACCCCACATGTCAAGATGTTGTCGTTGACCAGAAGCTTGGCTTGACTCTGGTGTGTTCTGGCTGTCTGGTATGGGATTACCCAGAAGGATGAAGGTTTTCTTTAATTGGAAGGAAAAAAAAAAAATATACTGGGGTTTGTTGGTTTTTTTTTTTCTTAATTTAAGTGTGAGATCCAATACGTGTATTTAGCAATACATGTATCTACAGAGGACAAATGTGGTTAATGTGATGCCTCTAAGTTACTCTTCCGAGATTAAGTTGACCTTCTCCCCACTTGATCAATCTCCATCAGAAACATTAAGCATTTTTAAAATGCAGTGAGATTAGGCTGCTAAAGAACCAGCATCTCATTCAAGCCACTATCCCTTGATAAAAGGAGCTCAGAAGGATTTTGACAAAATAAAGAGATTCCAACTAGTTTTCTTGAAATGTGAACGAGTTGAGCTTTTCCTGCCATCCCCTCTCCTCTCAATCCCGTTGGGAAACCCTGGAGAAGCAGACAAGTGACTCTTCCCCCACCCGAGTGCCCAGCACATGTTGGTACTTACACGTGCTATGCAAAAAGCATCTGAAAGGAAAAAGTTTTGCCTTCTCTCTTTGTTCCGCGCCAGACGCTTTTCCTCCTGGGGACTCGGAGCCCGTTGCTACCAAAGTAACAGCAGGACTCCTCCTGCTGGAAAGACGAAGCTTTTGGGAGAGAAGAAAAGTGTTTTGGGGTTTGTTTTTTTTTTTTAAATCACTACCCTTTTTACAGAAAAGTTAATCCTGCCCCTTTTACTGAGAACACCTTTAGAGGTGGGTTTGGTTTTTTTTTTTTTTTTCAGTCTGAGGGAACAGTCCCCCAAGTTTCTCTATTTTAACAACACAAAGACCTTTACAACCCCAGCAGCAGAGAAACAGCACCAGCACAGGGCTCTGATACAAAGGTGCTGACTAGAACAGCACAGAGGCTGATGGACAGACCTGCTACCCTGATCACACCACGGCTTCCCAGCGCCACAGCCCCTGGCATACACCTGTCTGCCAATACCCAGCAGCATGGGAAGACCCTGGGGGGAGGGGGGTTCCCCCTTGTTTTCCAGGTACTCTTGGAGCTGAAGAACTTAATGTTTAACTCAGCAGGATTCGACTCAGTGCTCCTCCGATTACTTGCACAGTTTTCAGAGGCAGTTTTCGCAGAAAGCCTGATCTTGGTCCTCAAAACCAGCACCAAAGAGCACTTGCCTTTGCTGGGTGGTGGAACACTACCCACACCAAGCAGCCTACACTAAAGGCAGCTGAAGAAAGACAATGCTAAACCTTAAAACTTCACCAGCAACATCATCTAGACAGGCTTCATGCCCAGATCTTTCCAAGCAGTTTTGCGTGCTTGGCGCACGGCCAGAGATCTTAGGCTGCCCTGATTTTCAGAGCAGGGGCAGACACACAGCACAACCTGGCAGCTACCTCCCTGGGACACCAGAATGGGTGTCTCTAGCTTGCAAGTTAAATTCTAGAGGTGTACAAGGCTGATTTTCCTCAATGTTCCCAAGACTCTGCTCAGCTATGGTGGACTAGCGCTAATTCCAACCGCTGGCACCCTGGGAAACCCCGCCATGGGTAGGGAGATGCTAAACCTTCTGGCATCGGTGGTGGCACTTTTAACATCCCTGTCCTGCTCTCCTCTGCCATAATGTACAGCCCCCTGAACTCACATTTGGCCAATACAAATTCAACTATTTTTTCTAGAGCGCAATTAATTCCCGGACAAGTCAATCGTAGGGCAATTTCTTCCTTGTTTGGGCAAATAGTTCTGTTGGCAGCGTGAATCCGAGTTGATCACCTGCTTCTCCTTAAACTAACAGCAGTTTCCTATAGGATGATTATAAAAGCAGTGATCTTCATCTGCAATACTGAGCGTATCGCAGCACTCCCTTTTCTCCCCAAGGAAAAACATCAGGGAACTTTTCCAGTCCTCAGAAACCGCAGGGATTCCAAGCCCCCCATACATCAAGCCCTGCTGGCTTACCAGTAAGTGCATGCTTTTAGAGGCAAAGAGGCCGTGACCTCAAATGCCATCACCCGATACTTGCCCGAGAAATAGTTTTGGTTGAAATGAAGCTGCCAACCAAGCTCGGCACGGGGATATCAACCAGGATACGCCTGGATTGTGCCGCTAAAAATGAGACGGGGAGAGCGAAGGGTGAATGAGCTGGAAAACAGTGAGCCCTTTGGGAGACAGCGAGGGCTTGCCAGGTGGCCTTCTTCACTTGTGGTCATGGGAAGACGGGCTCATCCTCTCAGACAAGAGGAGGGAACACTCCCTAACTCGTCAGCTGCTCTGGAAGAACCAAAAGATCGTGCGCTCTCGTGCCAAGTTTGCCTGGAGTCCCTTTCACCAGGGAATAACTCGATGTTAAGGTTCCGCTTCCTGCGGGGAGCCTCACAGAGCAGCAGCGAGTGCGGGGCGGTCAGTGCCTCGGAACAAGCCTTCCTCACTTCGTCATGTGTTTTGGGTGATGGGGTCCCAGGTCACTTTTGACAGGAGATGCGTGCTCAATTGACCCACCAAAGGAGCATTAAGCACTCAGTAACAGAAACTGCAGTAAAACGGTGCCTCTGACTACAGAAGACTTGGAAGAATTTAATATTCCGGACAGCCAACCTATTTATATACTGCCTTAACTCATCTAGAAAGCACTAAAGCATTGCAGCCCTGCTGCTCTGCGACGAGTACACCGCTAGTAATTCCTAGAAGCCAGCAATGCCGTTTTGGTTACACTTTCTGGAATAATTCAACTGGTTTCTAAGGCATATCTGGCACATGAACCACATGTACAACAACCTCCGCTCTGAGTGTTTTGGGATTAAGCTTATTAAAGGGGAACAGTCTCATGTTGTGTCATCCCCCCCCTCTCCATTGTTAATCAAGGGCTTCAGGATAAACATCACAATACACTCGTCAGCTTGTATAATGTTGCCTCCCTAAGACAGAGACCAGGGGCATTATTAGTTTGTTAATTAACAGCATAATGACATGCATTCAGAACCTCAAACACACACAGCTAAAAACTTGCCAAGTTACAAGCTGCCTTTTAAAAAAGGCACCCATCTTCTAAAGGGCAGATCCACCTTTTTCCATAAGGGATACTTAAAGTTATTTCAGTAAGCCAAGAACAAATAGAGATCAAGAAACCTACGCAAACTATGTCACAAGCCTCTCTTTTCTACACCGACAAATAATTTATCTTCACACTGATCTTCTCGGGTCACAGATGGCACGTAACTATTCTAATAGCTCAATATTCCTTGGCTATGCCATTTGTTAGTAATAAAGTCACTGTTTGCTTACACAGCGGCCCAGAAAAGGTTATTTGCAGGGTGAACCAACGTCCCCGTAAAACAACATCCTACCTTTTGCTAAAATTCAGTGGTAAGCAACTTTTTGAGATCCATTTGAGACACACGTTATGTTAGAGCCAGGTCCTCAAAACAAAGCACGCGCTCGTGGCTTGATCCTTCCCCTCAGCGCAAGCGCTGACCAGAACAAGGTTACCGCACCGGTGATGTAGTGGCAGAGGAAAAGGTACTTGAGCGAATGAAACCAGACAGCTGGCAGGTAAGGAACATATGCAATAGGATGATTTTTTTTTTCCCCCCATTAAGAAGAAAAAGAAATCATCTAGATGTAACTTGTTAAAAGTAATCAAGCTGTTTGCTGCAGGCTGATTAAGTTGCCACGCCATTCTATGTTGGCATAGGCTAGACTCTCCAGTCTACAACCAATGACCAAAGGTGGGGAGAAGAACAAATTTGAAATACTTCAAGAAAAAAAAAAGAAAAATATTTCCTATTCCTGCCCTCACTTAGCTCCCAAAACTTGCCTGGTGCAAGTTTCAGACCAGAAATTAATAGGCTTGAGTATAGGGAGCCAAAAAAGCTTGACTCTACAGCTTAAACTTCTGCAGGACAAAGGAGGAAGAAAAAACACCCCCAAAATAACCCAAGCCACAACTACATTATCCACTCAAAACACAGGTACAAATGACTACCCTTCCCAGCCTCCTCATCACCAGCTCCTGCTTTAAGATTTGGACCATATAGGAGGTCTGGGGCAGTTAACATCACCCAACGCATTTGACAACATTTTTGCCACTCACATCACCCTTTACTTTGAAAAGCAACAGAATTCATCTTCTCCTTTCTACGAGGCGTACGAGCACAGTAAAAAGGAAAATAAAACTGTATCTAGGTGGCTCTTCAAGCACAGTAGCATCGCTTCTTCCCTACACAACCCAGAACATCTCCTGAGCTCAGTGGGAAGCCTTCCTTTACCCCCAAGAGAATTTTCTGATCCAACTCCAAGAAGATTATAAAAATAAAAATAAATACATACAGCAGTGTGGCCCAGCAGTCATCTGTCAAGTGTCCTGACAGGCAGCAGGCAAATGCTTCAGATAGGAGGGACAGTAATAAGAATATCCTATAATAATTCCTCCCATAATACTAATTCTTCCAAGTATAGGAATGATTTAAAGCCAAAAACACAAAACACCCTTCCAGGTTTGAATAAGATCACCCCTTTTATAAATAGCCACTATAAATAGCAAATCCTTTTTGGAGCCACCTTACATGTTAGGGGGCAGTTTTGCCAACAGATGTTTAGTAACAGTCAACCCTCCCTGCCAAAAAAAAAACCCAAACCAGAGAAGCTCTTTTCCTATCACCTCACAGAAGGGAACAAGAATGCCACCTGCTGGAAATAGTGGGGGAAAAAAACTGGGAGAGAAATTCCACAGCAAGATACAAACCAAAACCCAAACACCTGTTTATAAAGAGCCATTTAAAAGATGGATGGATATTTCTGCTGGTCTCCAGTTTATATTACTAACTATGTCAGGGGAAAACAGGGTAATGGCTTCACAGCACTTGCCCCAGTGTGAATTAAATGAGGCGGAATAGGAAGAGTCATAATAAGCACGCTCAAAGCTGGCTGTGGCAAGAAACTAAAGAAAAGAAAAAAGGAAAAAAAAAAGGGTTGGTGTGTTCTGGTTTTAATCCGTTCGACCCACACCAGCCAGGCCCAAAGAACATAAAACTGACCATGCAAAAAACATGACCATTGCCAACTTGCGCCTTCTGATGTCTGTAAGAGCTCAAACCTCCACTGGAGTTCAACTCATTTTGTGGGAGAGACCTTCATTTCAATTAAAGAATCTTTATTTACAAGAGTTTTCTGCCTTGGTTTTTTTTTTGGGGGGGGGGGAGATGGGAACAAAGAACATCTATCCAGGAGAGCACAAACAAATCACTAAGCGGCTGGGTTCCGCACTGATGAAATAGTACAATGTGAAAAATAAGGTGCATTATCTCTCCTCCCCCAGGATACATCCAATTTTTCCCTAGGATAACCTCACCTATGACACTTTACCACAAAGACCAACCTGCTTTCAGAGGTCTAAGCAGCAGAGCTCTGTCTCCCCCTCGGGTATCTACACACGCAGCTGAAAGGAAAACAGAAGCTAGAGACAGTGAGCACCACGCAGACATTGCTCCCAGCATCTCCACCGTGTCCGACTTGGCAGAAAAAAGCAATGATAAATAAAAACTCTTCATTGCTGGCTGCAAGCAACTGCATTAGTTGCTCTTTGGGGGGGGGGGAACTGAAAAGCACCGACTGTTCTGCAATTAAATGGTAGTACTTCAGAAATTATAGAAATCCTTTTATTTAAGGAATAACTATAATGTGCAAAACAAAACCAAACCCCCTCCCCAAATTAGGGAGCTCTCAGCTGCCAACAAATGGAATTGAAAATGTCCTTCAGTTTTGACAACAGGCTCCTGTTTGTGGCAACATTCCTCATTACACAGAATTTACAAGTGAAATTCCCAGGTTAGATATATTTTTTTTTTCCTTTTCATAAAGTATGATTTGAATTACACAGTTTGCTTCCCGACCATCAAATCTACAAGGAAAGATACTGGGTACTAACAGATTATTGAAGCCCTTTTTTCTCTTCTTCTTCTTCCTCTTCATCTTCTGCAATTTTTCCTTCTTTTTCTTCTACCTTCTCCGCCTGAGGTAGGATTCCGTCAAGGTTCAACAGCAAACCTTCACTGGTCGAAGATCTAATAACCAATCTCTTCACAATAGGATCTAAAAAACAAAGAACACCACCAACTGGGTCACTCTCCTGCTTCTCACGGCTCCAGGTTGATTTATTAATAATAAAGTTGTTTTCTTAGGTTAAACGAGGCTATTCTTCCATCAAGTTATGTTCATAAATCACCATTTCCACTCCAGCTAAGCAGATGACATCTGTGTAAAGGTTATTGAGCAGTTCACACTCTCCGCTCAGACCAGCGAGCAGAGAACACCACGGGGAATCGACACTTCTGCTCCTTTGCAACCCCAGCCTTTGGGGTTTAATTTCCCTTTTGATTGGTGTCATTTCAAGTACCGCACCAGAAGAACGAGGACGTACCGTAAGTCGATGGCTTGAACGTGCAGATATCATTGATAACTGTTTGTAGGTTGGCAACTATCTGCTCAGTGGGCATCTCCAGCTGGAAAAGGATAAACCCAAGTTAGTTGTGGTGATGTGAAAGCCCAGATTAAGTCATCTGAGAGCTCTAGGTAAGTAATTATTCTACATTTAGCTAGATTTTGCTTCTCTGCATTCCCTGGAAAGGAGTTACAGATCCCATTGCAGGCCTTATCCAAAGGACTCCAAGAAGAGGTATTTTATATGTGGTTATCCTCTCATCATTATTCTCCCTACACTAAACTCCCACAGCTCCAAAACAACACGTAGCATTAGAGAGCTAAGAAGCCTTAAAAACCACCAGATGTACAATCGTCTTCACCTTTTTACCATTCCAACAAAACCCGGGGACCGGTGGCTCCTTGTTCTGCCCGACGTCCTCACCTAACTGTTAAGCTCCTCTTCCTCTCCACCACCTCCCAGTGTAGCATGAGCAGATGTTATTAATATCTCACATATCTACAAATGTAGGTGTCACGTGGCAAGAGAAAGAGCGCTCTCTACTCAGTTGCAAGGAGAGCTGAAGATCTTTAAGGGCTGGAGATAAGCACGCCTGCAGAGGGAGCAGCTACAAACCAATTCCTAGGCCGCTTGGTAGAAATAGAACCAAACCACCCTACAAAATGACAGCGTAGAGTACAATGGGATGGCAGAAGTTGGTTGTTTAGCACCTATCTTACTGTTGAAAGTTTAGGACGCTTCTCCCTAGAGCGGCACAAGGCGGCGGTTTGTTCTGAACCTCAAGCCTTTTGCCCACCGGGAAGCAGCGATTCGGGCACACGCTGTCCAGCACATTCTCAGGTTCCCAACTTCAGATCCACTAATGAAATGTGACTGCTGCCCATTCTGGGTTTTTCAGAGACGTCTCAATTCCCGCTAAGCAAACACCGCCGAGGCTGCCGGCTCGCGTGGGAGCGCAGCCTGACGCGGCCGGTGGCTTGACAACCGAACGCAGAGGCAGCAGCACCGAAGGGAAAACGCCTCTTTGAGAAGGGCCCAGCTCGGCAAGCTCCCGGCAACGCCGGTGCTGCCTGGAACACAACAGAGCTCCACGCTTCTGGGTAATTCAGAAATTGCCCTCTTCTCACCAACGAGATTTCAGTTCCAAAAAGCTCTTGATTTAGCGGGGAGCAGATCCGTGGAACCGCTCGGGGCTCTCAGCCTCCCAGAGCTTTGCCCGCGCTCCAGTTCCTCCCAGCGCTGCTATGCCAACAGGAGGCAAACTAGGTCAGGCACAGGGGAGCAGGTAGAGAGGGTGGGGACGTTTTTACACAAGCCATCAGCACCGAGTCACCCCTCTTTGTCACTCTCAGACAAAGCTCTGTCCGTTGAGTTTGTGTTCTTCCTTCCTGAATTATCAGCTGAAGGAAAACGAAGAATTTGGCAGGATAACAAATGGACAAAAGGGAACTTTTTGACCTACCCGTTCACCCTGACCACAGATTTAAAACCTGTGATTTATTTACTTCACAAAAATAAAATATCCAGCGAGCTTTATTTTACTGACAGAAGAGCACCGGGGAAGTCAGAAAGAAAGGGAAGGCTAGGTTCTGATGCCAACTCACGAGTTAATTATTAGGAATAGCACCTTTTTCACCACATTTTGTTGATTAGAATGATTCCTTCCCATCACTGCAGCAAATACAGATCCCTTTCTTGGCATCCTTGATTTCTTGGCACAAGGAAAGCCTTACTCCCAGCTTTAGCCGAGCCATTGTCCATGACCGCACACTAACAACGTACAGGGCTCGCATCAGCTGAAGATGTCACACAAGAAATAAGAGCTCCTTTTACTTCACAGATCAGCTCAAACACACAGTGAAAACTCCTGAGGACATGCAGATTAAACCCACGGGGTTTTTCCACCTATTTTAACATTAACCAGGTCTGCTCAGTCTAGAAAACTTATGAAGTCTGTATACAACTTACTCTTGCTATTCTTGTCTTGATTATACACTCGTCTTCTACCGAGTACTCAAGACCGTCTCTGAAGAGTTGCAGCATTTTGGGAATATCATGGCCCAGGGAATCTAATTTAATTAAAAAAAAAAAAGACAAAAAAGTTGTCTGAGTAATGCTTACTGATGTGGCTAAGTGTGACAGGAGTAGAGAGAAATCGATCTTTCAAGTCAGGCAGTTAAACTCCGATCAAAAATGCAGGTTCATGGACAAGGAAATGGCATTTCCACACATCCAATACAGTCATTTGTCTTCCCTCCTTCCTCACAGTCGGCAGATACAGGCAACTAACAGAGTAGGAAAGGTTTCACTTGAACAAAGAACCTGTTTATGAGTACATAAACCAAAGCTTTACTACCTAAAGTGATGAAAGCAGCTGGAAAGGCAAAGTTTACTGAGCTCGGTTCAGAACAAGCCCCACACCTTGCTGGAAAACCAAGCACCCGGGTCACCTTTTAGCCAAGAGACACCGGCCCAATCCAGCCACTCCCACAAGTCAAGTCAGCTGTTTCTTCTCTCAGCTGCCAGGGCTCATGTGACAGCTTTACACCATCGCTCAACTGCTTCAAATACAGGTGTTGCCTCTCTTGGATGGCTCCAAGAGAAAGCAGCTCTGGATAAGCTCCAAACCAAGTAAGTTGGTAGTGGCTTTCTGCAGCTTTTATCTGTTGTGAGAAGTATCTGGGGTACTATTCTGTGCTACGATGCTTTGCACAGGTTAATAGTTTTGTGTCAAATGTTTAGGAGCCTAAAAACACCGCCTCTGCAGTTTCCAGGGCTGGGAAGTGAGAGATGTAGCTCAAGACTCAGTGCTTCAGACAGCTGACAGGCTCTAGGTTTGAAAAAAAATTGGCCTTTTGGATTAAGAGACTGATGTTTGTTGCCAACCAGAAGAGGAACTGCTTTGAGCATTATGAAAAAGGGGAGACCAGGCAGGGAAGGGAGCAGGAAAAGCAGCGGTAACTTGGTCGCGGAGTGGCACCGAACAGGAACGACTAACTCGGTGAGTGCGTTTTCAAGTTGTTTCTGCTTTCCTGGGTAACTTCCCAATGCTACTGTGGTTCACTGGGGACTAACAAGCATTGAGGCAACCAGTAGGCAAACCCACCTCGATTCTAATTTGCCTGCTGTAGGAGGAAAGGAGAGTTCTAGATTCCTAAAATGACTCTTACCGCAGACAAAACAACTGCTTCTGTCCCATACAGTCTAATGCTCCTCAGCAAAAAAAAAAAGCCTCGGCATCACCTCTACAATTAAATCCTGTTCAGTCCTTGAGATTTCAAGGAAAGAATTGATGCTTACTTCTTTTTGTGCTTGGATATTTCCGTCTTAGCTTGTTTCTTAACGGTATTAGCTTAGGCATTATTGCAGGAACAGCTACGTAGAAGTCTGCTTGGATCTCATCTTCCAAAATCTGCGACCAAAACAATGCATTTAAGAATGCAACAAACCACACAAGCTGACCTAGAAGCACGTCCGAGCACAGAAACCCATCTTCCCCATCTCCTATCAGCTGCTACCCAAGCCAGAGGTTACTGGATGTGCAGCTTCTGGCTCCTCCCTCCCCGGTCACGGTTTAATTCGGGATATTTATACCATTGTTAAAATAAAAATCAATACCCATTTGATTAATTCAACTCCTCCCACAACAGCAGCTCCATTCTCACGAGCTATTTCGGCTTCTTGCTCGTTCTGTCAGAAGAAAAACAACATAATTTTGTAACATCTGTAGTAACAATTACTCTAGGGCAACAGCACTGGGTAGGCGATTTTATCCTGGACAACTGGCTATAAAGATGGGCTAGTGATAGGTTAAGAAGGGGAAAGAATGGATGAAGGCAATCAAAGACCAAAAATGGTGGAGATTTAATATAGGAGCAGTGGTTCCACTGCACTCCAGGTGCCAGTCAGAAGGGACAGTCAAGTCTTCCATCAGCTCCTACCAGAGAAGGAGAAGAGCTCACCCCGCTTGCCGAGGAGCTCTTATCAAAAAGCCCTTTCTCTTCCACCTCCATCTCCTGCAAACTACAGCGAACCACCCGCTGAGTCTTCTGGATGAAAGGTGCAGTGCTCGCACGGGAGCCACCCGTGTTTTAAGAGCATGCCAGGCACAGAACATGTCCAAAGCAAGCAACTCAGGCTTACCCACCTCGGTGAAAACCAAGACCTTATTCCTTTCATCCGTGAAGCGATGCGGAAGAAGAACGACGCTTGCAAAGGGATCCACTTTTTTCTAGTCAAGAATAAAAATATTATGACAAGAAAGCAATCACCCTTTGAAGGGCGAGTTACACAACCGCGTAGAGCCGGCCCCCTAAGCAGCCGTCCAACCCACAACTTCCTCATGGGGTAATCATAACGAGCAGGCACAAGGAGTAAGTTTTGCCTGCTTTTCTATGTTTGCTTTATAGTCAAACGTAATCTTGAGGGCATTAAGCTGCCCAGGAGAAAGAGGCTGGGATCAGTGAGCCTGTTCAGGATCGTTCCAAGAGTCGGTAACGGCCACTGAGGTGCTGTTGGTGCATCTAAAGGGACAGGAATTTTAGTGACATAACAGCCTATTTTCCACAGCCCCAATGGGGCTGCCTTTAGTATTTCTACACCTACCCAAGCAGAGCCCCCCCGCAGCAGCACACGTTTCTCCCGCGCTTCCAACCCACCTTCTTCTGCAGCGCCATGTCTAGAAACACATTAATGTAGACAAACTGTTTGGGGTGGGTGAAGTCCAGCTCCTGAAATTTCTTTAGCATACCCACAGCCTCCTCCAAGTCGTAAGAGGGTCGCTCATAGTACCAGATCAAGTACACATCATCCACGGGCTTGCTCATCAGCGGCCGCCTCCGAGTTACTGGTTTCTTCTTTGGTTCCTCCTGCTTGGTCTTTCGCGAGTCCTTTTTTGTGGGTCTGAGACAAACAAAACCATCTTTTTATAGCTGATCAGCTGGAGAGTTTGGCACTCAAACTCAAAAGCCCTGAAGAAAACTGAGCTCTTCCCTTTCCTGTACTGCTTTGGACACGGTTAACAAACACCAGCCCCCGTCCTCGTTCTCCTGCCTATTTTCAGAGGCTCTCAAAGCAAGGACAGGACCTATTCAAGCAAGAGTTAGACACTGCCCCTCTGGGAAGCCTGCTGAGAGAGCCTGCAACCCTCCAGGGCCCCCGGGGGACAGGTCACTTCACTGCTCTGCATGCACAGGTCCTTTTCACTTCTCCCATTTATATTATATTAAAGAGATAACAAATTAAACAATAAAAAGCAACGTGAAAGAAGGGGGGGAACTGTTTGAAACCTAGGCCAGGAGCTCACCAGCTCTCACACCAACAGTGCCCCTTGAGCTACAATCCAGCCATACCCCCCAAAAGCACACATCAAAAACATCAAGCAAATCTTTCCCTGGAACTCTTAACGTTACAAGAGTAACGGAGAGTGCTCCCTGCGAGCCCAAGGTCGCTCCTGCCTGTTTTCTCTCGGAGCTATCAGCTTGCGGGATGCCCCCAAGGCCGTTAAGGCAACGCCGCCGCCACCGAGCGCACCCCGGCCCGCTCCCCGCCCCCGGCCACCCGAGGGCCCAGCGACCTGCGGCGGATGGAAGGAGCCGCACTCACTTGGCTGCTGCAGCGTAGAACCGGGAGGGCGGCGCGGCCCTCACCGAGGCGGGGATGGCGACAAGGCGCTGGTGGAGCCCGGGCAAGACCCCCTCGAGACGCGGGGCCAGCACTGCGAGGGGAAAAAACAAACGCGGCCTCAGACGAGAGGCCCGGTCTCCCTCACCTCCCCGGGGGGCGCCCACCTGCCCAGGCCCCGCCGCCCCTCACGGCCGCCCCCTGCCCCGCCCGGTAGAGGCCAAGAAGAGCCGGTAGCCACGGCCGGCACGTCCCCGCCAGCGAGAGAGGCGGCAAAGCCCCGTCACCTCTCCACAGGCAGCGGCCGCCTGGCGCCGCCATCTTTCAGCGCGGCCGCGGTGCAGCGCGAAAAGCGTCCGTCCCCCCCCGCGGCAGCGAACAAATGTTCCGGCGGTGACCGGAAGTGCCGCGCCGTGATTCTTCACTGCCGTCCCCCCAAGCCGCCGCTGCCGGCGCCAGCCGTTCCGGGGTGTTCGAGTTCCCCGTCCCCGGCTAGTGCCCGGTGCTAGGTGCCGGGGGGGTGGGGGGCATTGGCCGGGCCTGATTAAAAGCGTCCACCTCGGTTGTTGATCGGCCTGAAAGTTCGCTCCTCAGAACTACACACACCCCACAGACACACAAAGCGCTCGGTGGGCAGAGCCTGGGTCAGAGAGACCCAAGATGGCGGCGTCTCCCGAGGTCTGCGAGGAACCGCTTCCCTCAGAGCCCGGCGCGTTCCCGCCTGAAAAAACTCATCTACGCGGGTTAACGGTGGCCGTTGCACACTTAACGTTTATTGCTTTAGAGTCCCGAGTAATTAAAGGAAGAGATTTTTCTGGCTGTTGTCACTGTCATTCCCTTGGGTGGGCAACGGCCCCACCTGGCCAAGGCGGCGACTGACGGAGCAGCCCCCCAACTATAGCTGCCCCTTATTCAGCCAGGTCCCAACTGCTCAGACACATGCCATGAACTATAATCCTGTCTCTTGCTACACACACACTCATTAAAAAAGGCCCGTTTATTCCCCGCTGACATACTTGTGCTAGAACCATCCCGGCTCCCGCGGTCTCCTTCCCCGCCCTGATAAATCCACGCCCAAGAACATGCTCAATTCAGTCAGACCCTTCCCGCTCAAGGCTCTGAGCTCAGGCTCCTTGTGTCTGTCGCTTTGTTGGGAGGTACTCGGAGTCTGCACAAAGAGGGGTGGCATTTGCCTGTTTGGAGGGGCTCTCCTTGGCCGGGCGTTGGGCGCCCGTGGTCCTGGTGATGGTGTCAGGTGGGACGCAGGACTCGCCACACGGCTCTGCAGTCGGACGGCAACCAACCGGTGTCCTTTGCGGTCCTCCCTGAGCCCCCCACGAGCATGCGACCTGTCTGCTTGACACGAGGTGGCTGCCGCGAGAGGGACGTACGGGCTCACCGGTCGCATCGCCGGTGTCTCCCCGGCCACTGCCTCAGACACCTCCCTGCACCTCTCATGCTCTCCCTTTTTTCCAAGCACCATTTTCCCACCTGGGCTGTCCCACCAGCCAGCATGCAAAGACCTACACCCCTCCTGCCCGTGGCTGCCGCTTTTAGTTTATTTTCCAAGCCACCTTCCCCTGACAGTAGGCCCGCGTTCCTCCCAGCCGAGCGCGGCAACAGCCTGGGGAAGGCTCTTGGTACCTGTGGGATGGGACGGACTTGACCGCTGGGGTGACATTTACCTGCTCCAGCTGCCCAGGGACCCCCCTGCCTCCCACGGCTCCGGACAACTTGAAAAAGAGTTCCCTGAAAAGGAGCCGTCTGCCTGTGGAGACAAGCGGGACCGAGTGGAGAGGAGTCGTCTGCACCTTCAAACCCCACGGGCGCCTGCAGCCACCGTCCCCCTGCCTCACCGGCCGCCAGTTCTCTGCCGCTCCCCCAACTCCGGGGGTTCGGCGGCTCCCAACTCACCGCCTCACCTCCATAACTCACTGGGGGGACACACGACACCAGCAGTCCCCCGAGGTCTCCCCCAAGCCCGAGCCACGTCCCGCGGAGCACCGCGGGCCGCCGGCCTGCCCGCTGCTCAACCTGCCCCTGCGCTGCCGCCCCGCGGAGGGCTCCCGGCTGCCGCCAACAAAATCATGAGGTAAAAATGCGGCGTCTTCCCGCCCTCGGGCGTTTCGGGGACCCGTCGGCGCTGTTCCCCTCGCCCCGGGCCGGTGCTGCCTCGTTCCCCGCCCCGGGCCGCTGCCGACACCGGCTGCGGCTGTGACAGCTCCCGGAGCGCGCGAGGCTGCGGGCGGTGACACGGCCCCGCCTGTGTCCGCGGTCGTC
>JANHGN010010954.1:0-12116 GCA_024605025.1 Megaceryle maxima
AAAAAAAAAAAAACAAGTAACCCCCAAAACAAAAAAAACCACAACAAAAAAGACCACCCAAAAACAAAAAAACCCCACCCCCCCCCCCCCCAAAACTGAAAAAAAACCCAACCACCATCCCACAAAATTATCTACAATTATTATCTAGCTGAAAGCTGTGCTGTCACTCAGTCCATTTTATTTCAGTGAATATTCATAGGCTTGAAACAAAAACACTAGATCGATTTTTGTAGGTATTTATTCTTTGCCTGGTTGTCATTATGCTTTCCAGTGTGTCTTGTTGGTGTATTTGATGTATGCTTTATTTTGGGATAGCTTGCTTTTTTCTTAATTAAAAAAAAAAAAAAAAAAAGGCAGCTTGAATGGAAAGAAGCTAGCATGCTCCTCTGATGGTATGTCGACAGAAGGTAGGAGGTCAGTGGACACCTAGGAAATTCAGTCAGAATATGCATTTTTACCATTTTTAATCCAGAGTTGAGTGACACTAAATGCTAACTGACAGATGGAGGAATCTCATGCAAGAGGTCACCTAGTAATTTTTTTTCTTTTTTTTTCTTTTTTGGCCAGGTTGACTGCAAATCCATCAAAATCTGCAGTTGTTAGAACTGCTAATGGGTTTCTAATTAGCAATTAGCCAGACATATTAATAATATATAATGTTTCCCAAGTCTGTCAGCCAAGAGGATGAAACTGTTAACAGCCTAACTGTTAGGCTGATTCATGCTTAAGTGTATTACTTTACGCATAATCATAGAATGGTAGGGGTTGGAAGGGACCACTGGAGATCATCATGTCCAACCCCCCTGCTACTGCAGGAACACCCAGGGCAGGCCACAGAGGAACAGATCCAGGTGGGTCTTGAAAGTCTCTAGAGAAGGAGACTCCACAACCTCTCTAGGCAGCCTGTTCCAGTGCTCTGTCACTCACACAGTGAAGTTTTTCCTCATGTTGAGGTGGAACTTCCTGTGTTTCAGCTTGCTATCATTACCTCTTGTCCTGTCACAGGGCACATCTGAAAAGAAGCTGTCTCCTTCTACTTGACACCCACCCTTCAGATACTTGTAAACATTAATAAGATCCCCTCTCAGTCTTCTCTTTTCCAGGCTAAACAGTCCCAGGTCTCTCAGCCTTTCCTCATAAGAGGGAGATTCCAGTCCCTTCATCAGCTCGGTAGCTCTAATACATACTATTTATAACAGTATAGTACTCTATATACTATTTATCCTTTTCTCTCATCATGACAAAGTAGTTTTGAGATGAGTTGTAAAATTTTCTCTATTAATTCTACACCAACATTTTTTAATGACCCATTTTGACTGTTTTGAAGTCTCAAAGTAATAGTGGTGCTACTGTGTTATAGCAGTGCTGTATAGACTCAATTATCACAGTACAAAAAGATGTTTGCTTAGTTGATGTTAATATAGTAAAGAAAATGTTACATTTGTGAAGAGATGTGAAATCAGTAGGCCTACATATCTAGGTTGGTTGCTTGTGTTTGGTCTACACAACCATATTTTTTTTGGAAGTCTGAATTAATTAAGGCTCATTCCAATTAAATATAATATTATCAGGACTGCAAAGTAGAGATATTTCTTGCTTTAGCTGGCTTCTTGAAAACTCTGTAGATTAATTGTAATCTATATGCTGTTTGAGACAGAAGAAATGAGCACAGCCAAAATTAAGAAATTGTCTTAGACTGGCAAGTTACTTAATGATAAACTTATGTTTACTTTTTTGGAGTAGTCTATTTTTATTGCTGACATAAGTGAAAGTAGAGTTAATGTGAACATTGGGATATTAGTATAAATCAAAAGAAAAAAGGTGTCAATATCAGCCAGGCTAGATTCCAATTTGGAGGTGGGAGAGTGAGGGAAATGCCTTGTTTGGTTCACAAATGTTCAACTGACGAAGATCTAAACTTGTAGTACAGTTTAGAACTCACTATGCCTTAGGTGATCTTGGAATTTTACTGTGTCTCTGAAAAGCAAGAATGGACCATTTAGAGAGGTCCTGTAACATATACATGAATCCAAACCCATCCTATTAAATACTTCTGATTTCTGTTTAGTTCTAGCAGATTCACTTTGTACAGTTCAAGTAGCTACCACTGAACCTGTTGAAAAATTGGAATGGACAGGTTTGGGAAGCTATCATCAAAATTTTAACACCTTTTAGCCAGGACATGTCAAAATACAGTTAGAACTAATTTATGGACTTGCTAATGAACACTATGTATAAATGTGTTGAAGTTGCATTTTAATGTGTCCATGTATGTTGTACAGAATACTTAGTAAAGTACTTGAGAAATGTCACTGAACTTCACATCATTGGATCCTTCTACAAAAAATTTCTTTTACAAAGCAGTGAGGTGTTAAACCTACGTGTGCTGCATAATACTTTTGGTGCTAAGGATGTTTTGGGGATTTTTTTTTTATTTCCTGCTCTTCTCCTCCTTAATGTTAGGAATCAAGAAAAGGCAAAAGAGGGAAATACTTTCATTCAAGGGGACCTTTTGTATCCTGATAGTTTCAAAAAGCCACTTGCTTCAAAGTATCAGACAATTGAGGAATTGATTTAGACTTGTAGGTGAGCTTAGAAGAAAAAATGTGTGCTGGGGTCAATATTGTACCTTTAATGGGAAATTGAGTCTTTCAAAGCATGCTAAGACCTTTAATGAGTATTTTAGACCTCACTCAGGCCAGAAGTAATGTTCGCTAATTTTTGCAAATAAATATTTTACTGTTTGTCCTTTCTAATGTAAGTGCTCAGGTAACTGGGGCAAAGTGTTATTTTTTACACTTCCAGAGGAAAAATTATCCAGAGTACCTTTGTGGGTTTTCTGTTTTGTGTGGTTGTTTGGGTTTATTTATTTGTTTTGTTTTGGTGTTTTGTTTTTTGTTTTTTGTTTTTTTTTTTTGCAGCTTTTTTTGTTTTGGTTTGGTTTGGGTTTTTTTGTTGGTTTGGGTTTTTTTGTTGGTTTGGGTTCTTTTATTTGTTTTGGTGGTGTGTGTTTGTTTGTTTTGGTGGTGTGTGTTTGTTTGTTTTTGGTGGTGTGTGTTTGTTTGTTTTTGGTGGTGTGTGCTTGTTTGTTTTTGGTGGTGTGTGCTTGTTTGTTTTGGTGGTGTGTGTTTGTTTTGGTGGTGTTTGTTTTGGTTTTTTCCCAAATATGAACAGTAAATCCTGATAGTGCCTACAGCATTAAAAACAAACAACACCACAGATCCCATAGTTCTGGATTTAGTCTACATTGAGTAAAAACTAAACTGAAGTGAGTACCTCATTAATCTTACTTTAAGTAACTAAGTAACCCTAACAGTGTGTTGAATTTTGGCAGAGGTGATGGTAAGGTGGTTTTTTTTGTTGTAGGGTGTTTTTTTTGTTTGTTTGTTTGTGTTTGGTGTTTTTTTGTTGTTGTTGTTGTTGGGTTTTTTTGTTGTTTTTTTTTTGGCAAGGACATTGTGAGAAATCTGCATAAAGTGATGGAATATTGCCTGAAAACTAAAGGATTTTTTCATACAGTGGTGCTGATTCATACAGTACAAGAAAGACTGTTTATTAAGAGCTACTAGGAGTGGTTGGAGTGTTCTAATTAGTGTTCTGTGGCTTTTTTGCTTGTTCCCTGTGATGGCACTTGAAGGTCAAAAAAAAACCTCAACCAAAGAGGAAAACAAATTAAATGAACTGAAACAAACCAAGGCATTTCTGCATACTTCTTTTCTGCAAGTAGATCCTTTTCTGAAGCTATTTGTATGACCTAAGATAAAGACACAGCGGTTTTGCTCTTTCCAATATGAGTTTGAACAACTTCACCACTTAGAAATTGGCAAGATGCAAATGATTTTAAGCTTTTTTTCTGTAATATTCACTGAAAAAAAAAAAAAAAAGCTACCCTTTGGGCTGTGAGGGTATGAACCAAAGGTCTCTAGCCTTGCTGAAAAAAAAAGGATTTTATCTGAAGATGCTAAGTTAGACATACTTGTTGCTATCACTTATAGATAGCCTAAAGTTAAAATGGGGTGGTGAGGAATAATTTCTGTACTTGAAAATAGAGAATTGTGCATGTGGGTAGTTGTGCTAAAGTGTTTCTCAGTAAATTTGAGGAAAAACACATCATTATTTTTTCAGTTTGCTTTTGAGGATACTAATGCCTTTACTGTAAAGCTTAATAAAAAACCCTCAAAACCAGTATATAACTGTTCTCTTCACTTTTGTTCTAGCATATATGCATTTATGACTACAGTGGTCTTTCTTAGAAGCTCTAATGGTGGTTTTTGTTGGGGAGTGCTCAAATATCCAACAGAAAGTTTGGCCATGCATTTGAAAAGAATTTGAATAAAATTTACACTGTTGGCAGGATAAGCCTGATCTTGTTTACTAAGGAAACAGATAGAATTCCTGTAACATTACTCCTGTAACATCAACATCAGGTAGAACTTCTGTTGGACCATTTCTACTTGGTTTATGCCACAGTTAATTCAGTGGAATTTCCAGAAGCTTTTCCAGTGATCTTTGTTTTAATATCAGAAGCAGCATTAGGCATAAAAAATCCAAACCAAACAAACCAAAACCAGCAAAAACAACCTGAGTGGAGCAAGCTGAAAAGGAAGCTAGAATATCCAATGTTACCTTTTATTTTTGAATTGCTGAAGAAACTGTCTTTTTCAGTTTCCATGATACAGCTATCACTATGTAAACATAAACTCTTGTACATCATTAACCCCACCTTGTAGAAAGCTCTCTTTAGCCAAAGAATGCTATCAGCAAAGGTCTGAATGTGTAAGTTAAACTGAGATGAGTTGGTACTTCCAGTGATCTGTTTGTTTTCAAAATTTTACAGTGTTAAAGAAAACTGTGTTAATCCTTAGTTTACAAATTGAGTATGCCTTAATCTGAAGTAGATCCTTGTTGAAACTCACATATTATTTCATAAATGGAGCTGTATCTTACAACACAGTTAAGTATGAATGCAACTAAAAGCAAAACCAAATTTGAGATACTACTAGCCAAAATTACTTATGCTCAGTGTAATCTTAACAGAATTCTGAAAACTCCTAAAGTATGTGGAAGGAATGGATGACCAGGGTTGTGTATGGCATGTTGGGCAGGTAGTATTGACTATAACTTAAGGCCAGCAAAAATTTCAATTTGGAAAAAAAAAAATAATTGGAATTTGCCTAAATTTTCCTGATCCAAATTTTATCACTACCATTGACTTTCAAGAACTTTGACTGAGAAACTTGGCTGAAATTCTTTGTTGGCCTAATAATTAATATATTTCACTGGCATAGGGCAGAGCCTTGCTACAGCAGAAAACAGCAAGCTAAGGAAAGACTGAGATGCAGATGAAAAGAATGGTCTAATATTACTTTCTTCTTACATAGCAATAGCTTCTTTCTTTGATAGCCATCTGTTTATTTGCATCCCACATACACACCTGATTCAGCAAACACTTCAGACAATGTAAAGCCATTTTAATTAGCCTGTGCTTGTGTTATGTTGATAGGTGTTCTGGCACTTGCCTAATCAACACAGCAGTCATGGAACTGTGGTCAAGAACTACGTCTGGAGGAAGTAATACTATTTATTTTGGGCAACATTACCATTTCAGAAGCTGTGGAGGTTTGAACCCAAGCTTTAAATTGCAGTTGCAATAATAGTTACTGATGATTCTATGCTGAACCTACACTTTGTGGTGAAATATATGCCTATAGGCTTATTTGCTCTTTTTAGGTGACAAGAGAAACAGCAGTTTTTCATGGCCACCATAATGCAAAAAAATATATGGGATAGTGCTGTTCAGAGTTCTGTGTTTCTCATCTTCTCAAGGGAAGGGCAGAAGCTTAAGATGAAAGGATGCTTGATGGCCAGATCCAACCCTTACGCTATAGCCTTTTAGATCAAGAATCACCCAGATTTAAATTTTTAATAGAATAAGAAGTAGCATTTTAATTTGATTACGGTAATCTTCTTTATTAGCAGAATTTTATATGCCCTGATCCATTTGTAAACATCTCCAACATTCACAAAAAAAATTCTTCTCAGTCTTCTGTTTTGTTCTTGCACAACAGCACTGCAGATTTCTGAGATGTCCTTGCAGGATTGGAATTCCTTTTTTCCTTCCTCCTACAATAGGAATTCTCTCCATCTCACTATTTACATCACCTTGTGGTGGTGTTTTTTTTCCTCCCCAGTGTTCTAGAAGAAATGCTATTAGAAATATGCAAAGCCTTTTTATGTTTTTATATCATTCAAGTCTTTCACCTTTCTCTTGACCTAATACCTTGTCAGCTGCACTTCACTTTTTTTTTCTTTTGTAGAATATTTAGTATCATTCATTTTGAGAGAGTAAGTAGGTTCATGGGGGGGATACTAACCTGTTTGAACTACAAGAAATCTGCCTCCGATTATGTAAGCTATGTTAGTGTGCTCCTGGGAAAACACATTCAGCTTGGATGTTCACTGAATGTCTTCAAAGGGGATGAAATGATGGCCAATAAGGGAAAAAACATACTTTTGCACAGAGGTATGTTAAAAAAGAAGTGATAATTTTGTGTGTTTGTACATTAGTTTATGTGTAATGGACCTGAGAAAAGGGTTCTTCCACAATCTGGCTTAATATAAATAGATAAAAAAATGTGAGGGAGTGTTTCTCAAGTGCCAGCAGATGCTTGTGAAAAAAAAAGAGAGAGATAGGCAGGAGTAAAAGACCTTCAGGAATATATTACTCTTTTGTTATTGCAGAACTATTGAGATACATATTATTCCCAGAAAATGTCTGCCTTAATTCAGAACTCTTCATCAGGTATGGATATAAGACATACTCTAGCCATAGCTCTTTAGGAAGACTGTCAGCTGCCTTGAAGGCAGGTTCAGGTACATGCTGATGTTTCTGCATTGCTTCTAGCCAGCTCAGAGTACTGTCAGCATGACTCTGTGGGAAGGCTGTATAGACCCTGTGAAACTCTGTAGTTTTATGTGGGTAGGAAACCTCAAAAAGCTTAAAACAGCAATGGAAAATGTTTGTAAAGTGTGATCATGCGCGAGAGAGCTCAAAAGCACATCTATATTGCAGACAAAATGATATTTCAATGATGTATAAATTATGAGTAAGTTTGAAAGACATATAAACATATAGTGTATAAACGAAGTAAGAAGCCTATGAATGTGAACTACAGTAAAGGCCTAAAGTCCTGAGTGCTACATTTACAGTGAATAAAAACTGAAAGTAAAATCTTTTGGGAGCAAGAGAATTCATCCCTCTGTCTGAAGCAAGTCGGTACCATTCCAGCTTGATACGTTTTGTGAGGACCTTGAGGTGTTACATAGTGGAGAAGCTCATACAGTGTCTTGTCTTCAAGTAAACTGTATTCAAGCTTGAGTGTCATCTTATACGGATTCTCTTCAGTACAAATCAACTGTGCAGTGGCTAATCCTCACCAGAAACTCTGTTATGCACATCACCATTGTTCTGGCAAATGCATGAAAACTCTGGTTAGAAAGAGCTCCAAAGGTAACTGTGTCATTGTGTGCAACTTTTATGTGTGAAAAGGTTCCAGCGATTGCTTTTCATAATCTTCTGTTCTTGAAGTGAAGGCTCAAATACTTTCATAAATCATCAGGTCTAGTAGTGTTTTTTGGAATTACTGCCCTTCCCTGAATCTCCCTGCGTGCCTCTGGTACAGCTGTGAGCAACATGTGTCCCTTGAGTGAGAAATGTCTGTGTGCAACAAAATTTGCAGCATCTTAGCAGATTTCATGTTTTCAGATTTAGGTTATTTCAAATTGCTGGAAAGACTATCAAAGCAGTTAAAAGCATTATTGGTTTGATTCTAATTATGTAGAAAGCATACCTGGTGATTAGGCACAATATGAAGCTTTTCTCACAGGAATTTACAGTGGTGGCTAGTCAGAAGTGAGGAAGAAAGAGTGAGCAGTGCCACTTTTCACAGTTAAGGGTTAGTAATCCTTATACCATCCCATCCTAGTGGTTAAGTAGTATATTGCAAATAGGTTACCCTTAAGGCCTCTCTGAAAAGTTACAGACTCTTAGAAGGAACTGGTATGTTTATTCTTTAATTCTACCTCTTTTATATTATTTTCTTAAAGTATTAAAGACCTGCATCCCCTATGTCTATGAAATGAACACACTTAACTTAGTAGGTACAGTATTTCTGGCATACCCTGTTCTTTAAAATCATGATGTCTTGTTTAAGAACCAGGCTTGGGTTTTCCTTCAGCACAAACAACTGATATTGTTAAATATCTAGTAGCAATCTCAGGAAGGACCACTTTTTTCCTAGTTTGATTTGGAATTTACAAGAATGGAATAGTGGGCACAAAGTTAAACTGCGTGTTACAGAAATATGAGGAATATGGGTTTGAATTTTTTGCTATTATTGCTGTTTTCAAAAGTAATAACAATTGAATTATTCTAATGAGAGTAACATTTGAGCTTAGTAGAAAAGATGTAACTAGAAGCTAAATAGATGTAACTGGAAGGAAGTTAAAGCACAAAGGTATTGTTACCTGAAGAACCAAGGTATGATATTTTATGGCAGATTGACTGCCACAATGTATACCAGGAGAGTTGTATTGTGTTCATGGGGTATATGTGCTTGATGCATACTAAATAAGGTCATGTTGTAGCTGTAAGGCATGTTGTTTGTATTTTGTGCAACACCGTAGACATATCATAAAGCAAATGCATGAGAGTTTCAACCAGATGAGAATCAGAATATTTTTTTATGTACTCATCTGCTATGTATCTGGTCTTAGAGCTCTGTTTTGCTCATCTGTGAGCTCCCAACAGCATAGACAGGCTCTTTTTTTTGAATCTGCAGGCAAGCTGAAATCCTCTTTATAAGGTTAGGTGTTAGCCATCCATAACTGTGCTCATTGACTGCGATATAATAATGCATCAAAACCCACGAAGGGAAGCATGTGCTACACTCTCCACCTTTGACCAAAGCCACATTATACATTAAAGCTTCTTAAGTGGGGAACTGATCCATTCAATGGACTTTGTCTTGCAAAGCCAGGATGTTGATATCCCGAGTTGTGACTTAATTGCAGAGTCAGGAAGGAAGAAAAAAGAGATGGAGGAGAAGGATTAATTTAAAAGGCTTAATGCATCAATTACTGGAAATTGATGTGATTTTGCATTAGGATGCACTGTGAATAAGGAGTTTGTCTTACCTTTACTGGGACTTAAAAACTTTGCTATTTAAGTATGAAGCTTGTGACGAAACTATTGTTATCATTTCCCCCTCTGTACTAAAACTGGACTAGGTGAACTAGAGCAGAAGCCATTCACTAGTTTCTGTTTGTGAATATCATCTCAGATCTTCCATTATGTAAGCAGAAATATTTCCTAGTCATGGCAGATCTTCCGTCCTTTTCCCTCTAACTGGGGTAGAACTAGAAAAAAACCTGTTCAAGTGAATACTGAAGTCTCAGAGATAATTTTCTATCTTGTTCCAATAAGCTCCTGTGCAAGTGGGACAGAGTACAACAGACTTTTGCCCTAGAAACATGGCTTCTCAGATGGCTCTGAGAAATTCTGGCAGAGGTGAACAATCCTTTGTCGTCTTCAAAGAAGTTGAGGTGGACCCATGTCAGTATGTAAACTCCTTTTGCCTTCTTTGTCCAGCAGTCCTGAGCTAGATGCACAACATAGATTTGGCTTCTATGGTACATCTTCTGATGCAAACAGATTGTGCAAGTGCAGAGCTGTGGATGTGTATGAGGAAGTATCTATGTGGATTTTTCCAACTAAATATGGATCTACAGATCCAAACCAGTAAATCGCTAGCCTTGAGAAAGTGAAGTAACAAGCAGTGTGGAAAACAGTAAAACAGCTGTACAGACAAATGAGAAATAGAATAAAAAATAATAATTAAAAAAAAAAAAAATCTGTTCTTTCATCATACTGAGTACTGTTAGGATGATAACATAGTCAATTAGGTATGACAAACAGCTTAAATACTACATGTTTCTGTCTTTACAAACAGTATTTTTAAATGCTATATTTATCTTTTCTTCTTTTAGTAACATTAAACAGGATGGATCTATTGTCTGTAAGAAGCTAGAAATATTCAGATTTTTCTTAGAAGTTTCACATACTTGTTTTAAGAAAAGCATCTGAATGTTAGTACATGGGTTAAAGTGAAGTTTGTTATTTAAAAATGTTACAGGAGTAAAACCTGATGTTTATTTAGTTCATTTGATGAAGTGGGATGGGGAAAAAGTAAAGATAAGGAGAGAATTATTATTTCCAATAATTAATTACTTTTAATAATAGCATTATCTGTAGTCTCCTATATTACAGAAAAAAGAAAAATCTTCTGAACTCTGATCTTAGCTATTGCAAAAGTTAGTTTTCATTCCCCTGACTGAATGCTTGACTTTCTTCCTTGGAGGTAGAGAGAAGTGCCTCTGGTCCTGACAAAAAATGACATCTTTCTCCTACAACCCACAAATTAAATATAAATGTAGTCCTGTCAGGCTTCCTGTAGGAGCCACTAGCAAGAGGAGAGTTTCTCCAGAAAGTGATTGAGCATACTTATTTTCTGGAATTGTTTGTCTCCATTTGCTTTGTTGCAGATGTACAAAGGTGACTGAAAGTGTGTAACATGAATACACTCACCTGTACAATGGTACACTAGATGATGATGTTACTGAAATCTTGTAGGTGTGGAGAAAAAAGAGCAGGATGGATTATCTGCTGCTTAGTTTCTTAGTCTACTGTATTAAAATGTTGTCAGTATTTCTGTAAAGAGTTAAATCTTGGAAAAAATTAAGGAGTATTTGAGTTGACAACATTTGGTATTTCAGTAGGACAAACTTAAATTTTACAAGATAAGTATCTATCTAGGATCTTGCTTTAAACAGTGGTAGGAGGAAAACATGTTTTATTGTACACATGGTAAGCAGTGAAAAAGTAAATATTTCTTTAAGTGACCTAGTCATTATTTACAAAACATCTGTTGAATTTAATCTGATATGAAATCTTTCATGCAACTGTGTTTTAATAAAAGCTTTGCCACTTTGTGCTATTTTTAGCATAATCTGATACGATGTCTTGAAGTTCAGTACAGCAACTGGGAAGAAAAACTATTTCAAACAAAAATGTTTTTGTAGCGATTACAAATTAAATCCTTTAGAGACTTAGCTGAAATGTTTCATGCTGTGATGGAGCATTTAAATATTGTGATATCAAAGGCAGTTGAGTGATATACTGAGAGCACAAAGTTATTAGCTATTGCCTAGTATTCTTTTATAATCTTGTCTGAGTGTGGGTGAACCTGTATGCTGAATGAAAGCAAAGGGAAGACTAAATACAGTCTGAAGTCTTGGATCTTTGCTGGTTGGTATTATAACAATATAGACATACTTCAATAAAGTCGCTTAAACTTTTTTTTAAATCTAAGTTTAATAAGACAATCAAATGTACATGTGTTTAAGAATATACATCACTAGTTTGTTAGATGGGGCATGATCTTTGGTAGCAATTAATGTTGTTCTTACCTTGGAACTGATGACTACTAAGTGTCAGAAATCTTTCTTTCTAATTTGTTTTCTGGAATATTTTGATTGATCCTGATAAGATTCAGTACTAGCATTACAGGGGATGAAGTATGTTTCCAGATCGTTTTCAACTGATTCAACATTTTTTACAAGGGAGCAATTAAGATTTTTATTTTCTTAAAGTATTGCTGTCTGTAGTTAGAATAATTAATTTTTAACATAAATGCCTATCACCAACATTTCTCACTTAACATCCTAGCTATTGTTTTCTTTTTGGCTAATTCAGTTGTGTTGAGTACTTGTGTATTCAAAGGGTTGCTCTTTCCCCACCTCCCCTGCTAGTAATACCATGGTGACTTTAGTAGATCAGAACCCAAATTGCCTTCTTTAAATAACAACAGGAAAAAGCAGTCATGCAACTAAACATAGTATCAGAACTCCATCTTATTGGAGGATCTTTCTGTTGTTCAATTGCTGATTGTGGTTCTCCCCCGCCTCCCCCCCCCCCCCCCCCTCCCCCCTCCTCCCTTCTCCCCTTTCCTTTGTTTTTCTCTTTCTTTCTCTTTGCTTTATCTCCGATCAACACATAC
>JANHGN010010954.1:12216-30549 GCA_024605025.1 Megaceryle maxima
CCCCCCCCCCTGGGTTTTCATGTAATTTTCATTCTTTTATATCTTGGTTCAGCAAACCAATAAAAACACACCATATGAAAACAAGGAAAGTAAATGTGGACATTCAAATCTAGCTAAATCCCTAAACTCGCCAGTCAGTAGTGACTGCTAACTCAAATAAGTATTGTACTAGTTGGTTCTAATTTTTTTTTCTGTGCTGTATGAAAACCTGCAATGCCTTTCTGAAGGGTCTAGCAGGTTATGCTATCAATGATCTCATATTCTGTCCAAGAAGTTCGTAAAAAAATCAATCATTTTACTTCTTTTCTCTTTATACAGTTATATTCTGAGTGAAGGAAAGGGAGTAGTCACTTGAAGGATGTTAATCATGTTAAAGTCTGATTAATAGGTTCTAAAGATGTCCAAGGATTAATGTGGAAAAGTGGGAAGACCCAGAAGGCTATTACTGTGATGGTCTTCCAGTGAAGCAGATTATATGTCTGAGGGTTTATTGAGCACTGTGGCTGTAAAAACAGAAATCAAGAAATAGCAAAGGAAGCTCATAGAAAAAGTTTTGATTTTGAAAAGAAAGCAATGAAGAACAGCAATTAGCATTAATAATTAAGGAATGAAAAGTATTTGACAAGATTATGTTTAAGTGTCTGTTTTGAAAGAATTAACATACTGATGCAAATCTAATTTTCTTAAAGCCTTAATCATCTTGTAAATTCCCTTTCATTAGGAAGCTCCTAGTCACAAATTCCTTACACAGCCCAGCTAGAGATCTTTAAAATCTACCTTTATTGCATGTTTGTTTTTTTTTCTTTCTCATGTGGATTTTCCAGGGAGCAGGCATAGAAAATTTCCAAATGCACAGAAATTATTGGAAGAATTCACATGAGCATTCTGCAGGTTTAGATTAGGTTAAAAATTCTTGGAATATTGATGTCAGGATCCTATCAGCCTCTGAATGAAGTGGAACACCTAGTTGGTTGGAGGAAAGTGGGAGCAGGAAGCATGTGTGGATGGAGTACTGTTATGTTGAAATAGAGCTTGGCATTTTTATAATGTTCTCTGAAAAAACAAATAATTCTAGAAAGGCTTGTATCTTGTTTGGAGGAACTAGCTGTATTGACACACAGGTCATAACTGTTATTCAGATGAACAGCAGATGCTGAAGGAAAATGTTATGGCGTCATTTCTAGCGGAAGATGTCCATGGCAGGGGGATTAGAACTCTTTAGGGTCCCTTCCAACACAAAGCATTCTATGATTCTGATTTGTGGGAAGCATCCTATGTACATTGTAAAAGCATAAAACAAAAGCGATTTAATGTCTTTCATGCTGAATTGCTAATGTAGAAAAAGACTATAAATCAGAATGGAATAGTAAAGAATTATAATGAATGAAAATATGTCAGAGGAAAAATACTTCTCCTGACAACTGTAATAGGATTTTAATTTCTTGAATTTTACCGAAAATGACAATTATAATGTTTATAATGAAAAAATGTAGGGGGGAACCCTAGAAGCAGGAAGTTGGTAATTATGCACTTGCTGAAAACATGCAGTCTGCATTTTTTTTTTTTAATTCCCTAATTAAATCCTAATTAGCATGTGCACTGGAGTGTTAATTCTTGCTTTTAGTCCTCTAGGGCATCCGTAAACCTTCAGGAATTTAAACTTAACTCAGATATGTAAAAGATAATTATCAATAAATAGGTCTACTACATAGTGTGTTCATCACCTTTCTTATTTGTTATGGGTCTGCTAATCTATTAGCCAGAAAAACATAGAATGATTTTTTTTTTTTTTTTCCTGAGTTTGTATGAATGCACTCAGCTTTATCAACAGGATATCACAGCAGCATAAAAACTGGTCAGCATATTGTCAGGTAGTAATGACACTGGAGCAATTTTTGACTGCAAAATCCAAGTTTAACTGCTTGTGTGTTTGAAAACATTTCCTAAAGCCTAGAAAATACTGCTGATAGGCAGCAAAAGAGAGAAAGTATCAGTTTTAAATAGACAATCAGTTCTCTGTTATACCTATCTTTATGTTATTTCTATTCTCATGCTAGTATTCCACCTTTCATACTACTTAAACTTCACATTGACTACTTGGAGGTTTGTTCATATTTACAAAAGCACTAACTCTCTTAATAAACAAAAGGTATTAATTAAACATACATATTAAAACCCTACAGGGAAAAACCTGTAACATCGAAAATAAATGAGCAGTGTGATTTCTTGGCAACCACTAATAAATCAGCCAGTGTTAGTGGAGTTGTGTTAGGGAAACAGATGGGTTTACTATGTATGTTCTAAGCATCCTCTCCTTAGGGCTGAAAAATCTCACTCCTGAGGCCATGCCTAATCCAGCTCATTAGTGTTTAGGAAAAGATGGGATTTGGATTGGCTGGTAAATCATTTGTACAAAACAATCACTAGATATCTTTCTTAGTTGATTAAAATGATCAACTGTACTCATAAGGTGAATTTTTTTATTTCCAAGGCTGGCACTTTGTATGCAGCTTTTTAATTAGAGTAATTTGACAAAGTAACTGCAAATAGGTGATTTTCTTCTGTTATTTTTTTCTGCCTCTCTCTTACTACAGCAGGGATTCTGTCACCATATGTGATGGTTTACAGTTCATTAAGTTCTTGTCCTGAATGTCAAAGGGGCTCACCTTTTTCATCTGAAGGAGATGTTTTTAGATGTATTTTGCCAGCAGTACTAAGTTCTTGCATTTTTCTTAATTGCAATTAGTCTTGGAATACAGGGTTTGAACCCCAGTGAACAATGTAAGCACAGCTGACCTTGCTGAGCTGTAGTAACAAGTGATGGGAGAAAAAGTTTTCTCTAAATAAAGTTAAATCAATAAAAATGTACAACATTCTAGTGTTTGCCACCTCTAATGAGTTTCAGTCACATTTAGAATTTACTTTTTTATTGTATGTGTTTTAGTGACTTTCACTAACTATTGCTAAGATTAATTTTCCTTAGCAATTAGAAATAATTTCTTACATTTGCTTAGACTTTTGTTGGTCAAGATTTACTCAGCTGAAACAAGATAATCTGTTCACTACAGGAATTTAAGAGGTCTGTAAGAAATCATCTTACTTATCCTATAGGTCATTATTAATTGATTGTTTAATCTTTTTTTTTTTTTCCCCACACACTTACTCTCTCCTTTATAGGCTTTGGATAGGAAGTGAATCTGTACAATATTTGTACTTATTTTTGGCTTCTGTATTCAGTGTTAGTTGTACATAGAGTTGCACCTGCACTGAAATTTACTTGCATTAATCCTTTATATACCTCCTCAGTCATATGACTTTATTGCCACTGTAAATTTCCTTTTGACTTTCTTTTGTCATCAGTATTTTTACAGCTCTTCATTCCCTTCTCCCATTTGTCCATTTGCCTAGACTCAATGAGATTGAATTTAACATGATAAGGATCTAGTCTCTTTCTTACAGAACAACTGCTTCATTTTTGAATTGAAGAGATACTTCATCATCTTAAGCTTTTTAATTCGTTTTGTCTGTATTCTTCCTTGGACATAATGTGCAGTCAAATCTCACTGCTAAGTGAAACCTTTTTGTAGATTCTGGATTCCTTGCATTTTGAGTGGCTGTTAGTGCCTAGATTACTACATCAATGTTTATGAAAGTTTAGACCAGAGGACATATGCCTGGGTGAGCACATCATAAGCACACCCTTCTGTGAGAGTTACCAGCAGTTTCAGCAACAGAATCTTTTCTACACTTAACAGCTCAAAAAAAAAAATAATTTCTGTTTTGACCTCTCTTTTGTTGGCACATTGAACTAGCTCCTGTGTTTTTGGGGTTTGTTTTTTTTTTTTTGAAGTCTTTAGTCTTAAGATTAGTGAATATTTAAGAAGGAGCTTGTCTAAATAAGGCCTCTCATTTGACACAATGATACTGGCTCTCAATAAATGTCTAGTTAATTTACTGGGGTTTAGAAATTCTACATAAAGAAATGATCTCTTCCCCAAAGGTTATAAAACTGGTGTTCAAATTAGTTCTGTTAAGGGCCATAAGCCAAATTGGATTTGAGAGAGAAACAGGATTCTGAAGTGGTGTTTTCTCTAGGATACCTTCTTTAACCACTCTGCCTTAAGTCCTTGCTGATGTCTGTGATATGATCCCCACTGTAGAAGTCACTTTCAGTATTCTGAGTCCATACTGTCTCTTGACAGTAACTGCCACTTTAGTAAGGTTGAGGCAGTCTTGGAATTTGTTGTTGCACCAGCACACACTTTACAGTCAGTGCACACTTTTCAATAATTAGTTTTGCTTGGTTTCTCCTCTTTATAAGGGTATAATGGTTGGGAGCAGGGCACACTTTCTGAAATGGTTTAAAGATTCCCACTGTGCCCCCATGAGGGAGTAAACATTTCAGTTAAGAAATTTTGTGGGTCAAGCTTAAGGCTGCCTAAAATTAAATCACGTGGCTTAAATCACTACTCCTTGGCTAATTTTTCATTTTTCATAGTAAAGAGAACCTAAAAATCAGTTCTTCCATAAACTCTTGTCTAGCTAGACTTGATGTTCCTATTTAAGCAATTGTATTCATGTGTACCTTCTGGATTTAACCTTTCTTTCCTAACATATGGTCGTTATTCCAACAAACTTTGTGATTTAGCTTGAGAAAATAGCTAAAATGCTTCCTTGTGAAGAGATCTTTCTAATCAGAATTCTGTCTTTCAATTTCTGTATTGTCATCTTGACATGTTCTGGGTTTTTCCTCAAGCCTTATTGGTCATTTATGCTTGTGTGAGTGTTAATAGCAGTCTCTCACCAGGTGATTTCTGTGGAGCTACTGAAAAGCTTAGGGGAAACCACTGCAAATTGAAAGCTGACCTACACATGGGTCACACGCCCACGTTTGACAGATACACAGCTATGGCACAGCTAGTGATCATCTCACTGTATCATCTGTGAGAAGCCATTTACAAATGACCCTTGGTCAATGCTGGACTGTTTAAAATCTTTCATGATAATGTGACTGAGCCTCAAAGCCAAATTTAGAGCAAATGCTGTGTTTTAGGTGTTGTAACAGCTTAAAATTATTCACTTTTCCCAAGAAATAAATCTAGAATTTAATAATTTATTATTAATGTTTCTTGTCATTGCTGAAAAACTCAGCAACATAGAAAATTGTCCAGCTGGATTGTTTAGAGCAATATAAAGTGAATGCCTTTATGCTATCATAGTCCTTTCATCTTGAAGACCTTCAGAAAGCAATTGACCTAAACCAGCTTGGAATAATAGATATTCTGTGACTGAGTGCTGTATCCCAGTTATCTTAGTAATATAATTTAATGCTTACTTTGTGCTTAACATACAGTAGGAGGGAATATGGGGATCACCTTCCAATTGTGAAAATACTAGCATAGAGAAAAAAGAATGATGTGATAATTCTCCAGAGTATTCTTGTTAGAAGTTTTATATAATTACTACACTGATAATGAACTGTGAGTGTTGTCATGGCCTTATTATGGAAGGTGAAGTCTTCAGAGGTACTGTCTGCCAGTTTTGTTGGAGAATGTGAAGTTACCAAATGTTGAATAATGTAAACATACTTGGGATGCACTAAATGATGCATTTCATAATAAACACACAATTTAATACATGTAATGCATAATAGAATTGCCTAATACTAATGCCCATCAGGTATAGATGTCCAAATGTCTATGAGTCTAAAGTTAGAGAGATATGCTTGTGGTGATAACATCCCGCATGCAAAGAAGAGTTCTGCAGGCCTATTCTAAAATTGGGCATTGCATATCCAAAGAGAGCTGGATTAGGAAGATGTTTATTCTAAACCAAGAGTAAACATTATTCTCTGTAGTTCGATATTCTATAATTTTGAACATTTTTAGTTACTGTTAAACTATGGTTTGGAGATTGATTTTCATCAGTCTGTACATTCTGTAAGAGATTGCATTGATGAAGTGATTCTTCCCACTTCCATGAATGTTTGCACATTATTGAATACTGTGAACATAAACAGTGAAAAAAATCCACTGCTATTAGGCACTGAACCTTTAAAAGATTGCACAGTAGGGAACCATGTAATTCTTGGTCATGTAGTGAATAGGACTGATGTGTAAGAGGATGCAGTCAGAATGAAGCAAGAGGTGGGCAAATTAGTGTGAATATGTGTTAGGCTGTGCTGAGAGTAGTTGGCTCAATTCTTTGGCCTCTCAGTTCCCATCTGGATATGACAATAAAAACATTACAGTGGTGATCAAGAATTTTTCAAAGAATGTCTTTCAGAAGAAAAGAAGAAAACTATTCTGGTACTTTGTAGCACAACATTTTAAAAGATTTTGAATGAAGCACTGGATTTTTCATTTAAGATTGCTTTTTGTGCTGAATGTATATTACACATTAAGTTTACATTTAAAATTTAAAATGTAAACTAGTTAGAATATTTAAAACAAAAGAAAAAGTAAAAGGTTGATTGATGGAAAGGTGTCTTCAAGCCTTCTGGAGAACTAAACTGTACACAGATAGCTGTAGTGAAATGCTGAAATGCTAAAAATGCATTTGCAGCATGGTTTTATCCTGACCTCTACACTGCAGTCTTTTACAGTATGTACACCATGACGATAGGAGTTTTCATGGTTTCAAAAAATAGTAAGTTGCAAGAAGTACTGTAATAATTTATAATTTAGGCTGTTCATGCAGAAATTGAATAGATGACATTGTAATCATTGCAATAGGATGAATACTTTATTACAGTATGTTTTTAGAGTATCCCAAGGAAAGTTAATCATGCTACACTAGTCAGGGATTGTTTTTGTTAAACAAGAAAAATAAAACTGTTAAGTGCTAGATCATTTATCCGGCTGCAGAGTTCAAGCCCATTTGTGTATTCTGCAGTCTCTCTTGAAGAACATGATAGCTTTACATGGCTTAAAAGTGCAAGCTGACTTGTGGGCTTGTCAGAGAGGCTCATGTCGAGATCAACAAATCAAATAATGGCTGTGAGGAAAAACTTATGTTGGTAAGTAGGAGGCCATAAGGGTCAACAATTGGTATTTACACAGATCTTTCCTTTGAAAAATAGTATTAGCAGCTTTTACTGCTTTCTTTTAACACCATTGTGTGAAGATTAGAGTCATGTGAAAAACAATGATCCAGTGATGCAAGTCAAATGGCTCAGTTCCTTTCAGCTGTTTTTTCAAAATAAAACAAACAAAAACCAACCACCTCTGAATCCACAGATAGAAAATGATCCTTTTAACAGGGATTTTCCAGGTAAAAGTGAGAGAGCTGCTACATGGTAAGAAAGGTCCTTTTCTTTCCCATAGCACAGGAATATATAATAACTATTAAAACTATTTATTTGGATTTTTTTAAACTTGAAATCATATGTCTGAAGTTTTTGGAAGATATATTAATCTTTTCCATAGTAAGCCCAGAAATAAAGCAGTAGTTACTATACTTTAAATAAAAAGACTAAATTTAAAGAAGCATTATGCAATATAATTTTCAGATTTCACTGTATGAAGGATATGATCTTATGGAGTAAATGCACACAAAATTACTATCTTGTGGGTTTTTAAAGTTTCAGTAAGTGAAAGGAAATTGAATATTAATATTTATCAAATCAGCTTTATTTATGAAATGCTGATATGGGCAAAATAGGATGATGATTTATGTTTTTTCCATGCATTAGAGATGTTATTTTATATTATATATATATCTTCAGCTCTGAGCATCTTAATCTTTATGGGTCCTGTATATAATGAACGTGGGTATTTTTTTAAATTAAACCCAGTCTCCTTATTCTTTGAAACATTCCTCTCATTTTGACTTTTTTTTTTTTTTCCTTGCAGGAGGTTGCTAGTAGTCTTAGTGGTATGTGAAGTGAGTTACATTTATGCAGTTTCATTAATATAAACAATGAAATGAGTGTAGAATGTGAAAAGAGGTAATTTTTCATTGCAATTTTTTCCTTGGATTATAAGAAAACATGTTGCAAACAAATCCACATAATAATAAGTAGGATAGTATTAATAGTAGAATACATATACAACAGTTTGAACAAAGATGATAAAACTACTAGGTAATTGTGTGAGATTCTTAGAATTCATGTTGTGTAACATTCATGTGTCATTTGAACCAAAAGATACATTTGACTATGTCCTGGGAATATCTTGCTTATCTCACTATTGAATGGCATAGAGTGAATTTTTAATGTAGGTGCCAATGTTCATGTCGTTTTAAGTGCTCAGAACTCTCTATGGACCATTTAACTGTTTCCTTCCACAGGGGTCTGTTTCTTCCTGTTGTGGGGCCATATGGTAATAATTACCCTGCCTTCCTTGCAAGCTGCACTGTGTTTTTTAAGGTGGAGAAAAATTGTGTTTAACAGCTAAACTTATTTTATTGAAATGTTAGATAACAAATAAGAGCCTGCTAACAACAGTCTGTCTGTTCTGTGTGCTCTGGAAAACAGTTTTCAAACAGCAGGTGAAGCAATAATGTCTCCATTGCACTGCAAGTGTGATCACAGCAGGCACAAGCATATGTGTGTTGGCTTTGATATAGATGGTCTGAACTATGAAGACAAGTGAAGTCCAGAGCCACATTGGTTTCTAAAGACAGCTGCTGTAGCTGAAGCCTGTGTCTGCAGTTGCACCGTTGCCAATGTGTGCATTCACTAGATGAAAGCTAGACTTAATGTGCCTGTCTGTATGCCAGTCATACCTCTGATTTACAAACAGATGACCTGTGTGTGGATACTGTGCCACACCTGCATATTGACACAAGCTGCCTGAATCACTGCCAACTTCTCTACTGCTAAAGTCTTTCACTGTTCTTCTACTAGCTACTCATACCTACATTTACAGGGTTGGAGGTGACATGAGTATGTATTCTCATGCTGCAGCTAAGCCTCCAGTTGTATTAGAGAGGCAATTGGTCTTCCTACAAGAACAGTGTCTATTCAATGCACAAAGCCAGTGCACATTACAAGGAACAAAACTGAAGTTAGCTCCTAAGAACCCAGTCTTTCACAGCTATTTTCTTATTGTGGATGAACAAAGTATCTAAGCAAGGTGCATGCCTTTTAATGACTGAGAATCTTTAGTAGGTTGATGCACTTGCTTCCAACTTTAATGAACTTAAATTCATAATTTAGAATTAGGGAGCATAGCTTTCTAAAGAATAAAGCCCTAGAAGTGTGCTTTGTCTTATTGTAGGACCTCTGGCCCTCATCTCCTGTATAGCTGTGAAGGAATATGTTGTGTGGAGAGGCAACATGGATATGGGAAGTGTTTGAGGGGAATATATATCCTGGATATAGTGTGCCTTACTTGCCACCCAAAGATCCTAGATCACTGTGCATTACTGGTCAGAAGCTCAGTAGATCTATTGTTTTGTAGTTCCATTGCTATGTTTCATATTCTGTTTATAGTGAGGAAAAAAAAATCATTGAAGTTCCTTTATTATTTCTGGTTACTTGAAGTCAGATTAATAGTAATAGTATATTTATTCTTTTTTATATATAACTTGACTTTGAGTAAGAGAAACTATTTTAGATTTTTATTTATATTTACCTGTTTATTTGGAAATCAATATGGTAATGGAAGACCACATTGCTGACTGTGTATATATGCATTAAGTAAAGTTGCTGTATTTTTCAGTGTTTTTTTTCCTTCCTGACTGTTTCTGTTTAACTCACTACACTTCCTGGCCTGCAATCAGAGTGATTTCCTATTTGGAAGGATGGTGGGGATATACATCATATAACACACCTTGAGGGAGAGAAGGATGTCAAACATTTCTTGAATATTTTTACTTTAGGATTTTCACTGCCTTCCTTTCTTTTTTTCCTTTGCCGCTTGTTTTATGGTAGCTGCTTGATTTAATCATGCTCTTTTCAAAGACCTTCCTGATAAGTTATTCTGCTTTTTATTCTTCATAAATACTCAACAATAATATTACTGCATTCTGGTATTTCATGAGAAAATTTCTCATAATCCCTTTAGAAAAAAAAATTAAGGCACTTAACAAATAGTGGAATCATCTGTTCTCTTTCAGATGCCTTCCTGTTAAGTGCCATTTCCCAACTACAAGCTGGATGTATTCGTATGGTGGTTTTTAGGATGAGGCATATAAATATGTCTTTCACACAAACATATCTTTCATTATATGTTAATTTACAGAGCAATATCTGTGCCCCTGTTTGATTGCTTTTCTCTTAAGTAACTCTGCTCTGGCTCTAAAAAATAAAATAAGCTTCTAAAGAAAAAAAAAACTAAAGCAAAGCAAATACAAGTGGCAAGAAAGTAAACATGATGGAGGAGCTATTTCTATGCTTTGTAAACCCAGTAAGGAAAAAATAAATACAGCTAAGGCAGTGTCTTAATACTAATCGGGAACAATTTTTCTTGGAATACTTTGTGGCAAACACATCCACTGAATACACAAAGCAGGTGACAACCCCCTAAATAGTAAGGCTAAACAAGAGGAATGCAAACTGAGTTAACATAAAACATGATCAGCAAGCAGAAATGTTAAGAAATGGCTTTCACATTTGCCAGCAAGTATCTTCATGATAGGCTTTTACAAAGGTTAACACAATAGTTCTGAGTTGGACAGTTGGACTGGCTAAAAGAAGGTTTGAACTCTATACAAAATAGAAAAAAAATCTACTTCAACAAAAATAAAAATTAACTTTGTAATACACTTTTGGAGCAGATCTGACAAGTTCTACCTATGTTGCATTTTAAATGGTTGAGTCAGTATCAGTAGTATTTCCCCTATGTTTTCATATACTGGACTTACTGTAGATAGTGTGTCCTGTACCAAATGCTTGTTCTATGTGGTCAGTGCTCTGAGGGGAGAAGGTGAGGAATACAGTTGCTGTTACCAAACTTCATGGAGGAAATACATTCAAAACTGTAATTGCTGAGGCACAAGAGGGGATGCTGACAGGTTTTCTTTCCCTTTGAATGTTAGAGGTTAAGCACAGTCATTCTTAGAATCAACATTCAATCAGTTGAAATAAAAGTTGATCTTTCTGTGTGAGACTCAGGTGTAATTGCTCTTCAGTAGTGGTATAGCTGTACTTCCTTTACTTACACTCCTTCAGCACAGCACTAAACCTGACAGCAGATCTTGAAACACCTTCTCCCTTTACACATCTATAAATACATGTTACTTACTAGACATCAGTGTTCCGCTGAAAGCTTTAAAAATATCATAATATTCAGAATCCCTCTTAACTGCCTTATTAATTATCCCAATGCCATTACCAGCTTCTAATCTTTGATGTAGTGAAAAGTCAGGAGAAAGTTCACCTGCCAGTGTGATAACATGGAAAGAGAAGGTGAGTGCTTAATGATTGCATCTGTCTCAGTGTCATCCTATTAACTTGCAACATCTGTGCCACTAATGTTTTAAGGTGGCTAGCTTGCCAGCTGGGAGACTGTTTTCACTAACTCCAGTTTTCAAATGTTAGAATCTTTCTAGATCCCTTTCTTAAAATGTCCTCACCTAAGAAAGAAATTGCTCTGCTTTCAGGAATTTATTAATATGGCAGAGAATATAATGTAGCTTCTCATATGATTAGAAAAAACCCCACAAAACTCAAAAGGCCATCAGTTCTCTCCCTTGTGAAGATCAAGATGCACTCTGTCATTTCTGACAGTTGCATGTCTAACTTCTTAAAATCTCTGCTGACAGAGACTAAACTACTTCACTTAGCTTCTTCAGTCCTTCAGTAGTTTGAACATTTTTCTTCATGTCTAACCCATATCTTCCTTGCTACAAGTTAATACTCTTGCTGTCATATTGACCAGAGACACAAATAAACACTGTTTCTGTATGCAGCAGCATACTATATTTTGAAGACTATTGTTATGTCCATCCCCTCCCCCTAGCATTTCCTTCTCTAGCTTGAACAACTCTGATACAGCCTTCTCCATTTCTCCTCCCTTTCTTTTTTTGGGTATCTAAGAATTTGCATTGTTTTCTTTGAAACTCTGCCTCATCAGTGTTTACTCATCAGTGTTTCCTGACACATCTTGAGCTGAAGACCTTGGTGACATAGAAGGATGTGCAAGTGTTGTACAAACTACTACTGTGGGATGTCCTATAGTGTTTTCTTTTGTCTATTTATGTTATTGATGATTTAAGTCCCGTTACAGGTCATCTTCATCCAGTTCCTTTCCTGCAATTTACTGTTTGCTCTACCGTGTTCATGAGGAACAGAAGTTGAGCATTTTGCCATGTTGGAGAGCTGACTTCAAATGTAGATCTAACTGCTAAGGCAGCTAATGTCCAAACAGTAAGTAGAAATCAATTGACTGCAAAATTGAATAGGTCAGATGGTAGAAACACCTTAATCCCAGTATAATTTGCAATCTAATTGAAATTAAGTAAATGAAAACAATGTGTATGAGGTAAGCAAAGTGTAACTGCGTGTTTTGACTATGCTATTAGAAAGTCTGTATCACAGCTTCTACTTTATTCACACACCACCATGCCCCCCCCTCCCCCCAAGGAAAGTAAATTGCACTTTTCAATTATCTGACCTTTCATGAAAAATAAGTATGGGTAGCTGAATAGACAGCTTACCACTAAGCTTTTATGTGTGTTTATTTCCATTCCTTTGCAGGATCTATTTAAAAGACTGATATAAATCAACCTTCCAAATAGATTCATTATCTTCACTTGATATGAACCATCAGATCAGACCAATAGAGCAGTGCTGAACAGTGATTACAAACCAGGGCATGTGGCTTTTCACAAGGCACAGCAGGGTTCAGATGCTTAAATCTGAAATTGCAATTTAAAGGTTAGTTTTTACTTTAAACATTGTCTATTGCTGACAGTCTTAATTTTTAACATAAAGGTTTGTAAAGTGCCTGCCATTCTGCTTTCTCCACATAGTTAGAATTTTCTTGGCATGAACAGCTATAATCCCGTGCCTAACTGGGACCCTAAAGTTAGAGAAAGCTTTATCATTGAGAAAAGTTCTGTTGAGCAGTCAGCATTTTGGACTGTTACTGTAGGATCCTTGTCAAGAATCTCTCTAGTATAGATCATATACTTCATTTTAAAGCACTATTCCTATAGCCATGGAACTTAACAGTTCTGATATGTTACTTTTTCTCTGTTTAGCTAGTAGGATTTGTCTATGGCATACACTGTAATAGCAGTGGCTTGGTATTCAGGGTGGACTAGAAAGTGTGCGTTGTGTTCTAAAAAACGGGAAGGAAGTCAGGCTAAGCTACTCTGACTGCATTTCCATTTGTTCTGTCTAGGCTGTTGTGACTACACTGCTATCCACATCCAAGTCATTTGCCTTAAAATAGCTCAGATCTAATTTTAAGATGTGTTCAACTGCCAGATAAAGTATTATCCCAAGGATTTTATGCAGTAATGTTTCTGTGTGTTAAAAACATTGAAGTTTTCCAAAGAGGCACACGAAGGATAATCAAATATGGGACAGATTCTGTATGTGGAATCGCTTAGGTTTCTTCAGCCTGGAAAAGGGATTACTTTAAGGGGGTATAGCAGAGATCTACTCAATTGGGAGTGGCATGTAGAAGGTGAATTTGGAATGTTTATTTTCTGTCTTTTCCCATGCGGAGTGAAACCAGCAGGTAGGAGAGAAAAAAACCAAACCAAGCAAAACTAAATGGGAAAAAAATCCTTAAACCACAACAACAAAAAGAAAGAACCTCAAACACCAAAAATCAAACAAACAAAGCCTCATCTTAAAAACCATGCAATTAAGCCTCTGCTTAACTGCTGCCACAATAAATCTTCAACGGATTGTTGTGGGAATGGCCTTGACCTATCGATCTGGCCTGTCCAGACTCCTTGGTAAAGCCTTTTATCTTCAAGCAGATCAAGACAACATTCCCGTCCAGCTTGATGTCATCTCCAAACTTACATTTGTTGCATTGTTCCCCTCATCCAAGTTATTGATAAAGGTATTAAACAGAACTGGCCCAAATACAGAACCCTGGGGAGCACCACTTGTGATGAAGGGTTTTGAAATACAGAAGAATTTCTCAGGCTTGTAGAGTTCTAGAGCTGTAGATCATTAGGGGAGGGGAGAACATTCTGAGGAGGCATCATATGCTTGCTTTATATTCCTCTAGATAGTGCTTGCTTTCAGAAACAGATGAAGGAATCTTTGGTTTGATCTAACAAACTTTTAATGGGTTCTAAAGAATATTTTTTTCTTTTTCTGTCATGCAGCAATTTATTATTCTGGCATGATTTAAACTTAACTTCTCTGTCTCTAAAGTATTAACAAACAGCCTTAAATGTGACCTTTTATTTATTTTGACTAGTAAAACTTAAACACACCCTCTTAGATTTAAACTGCTTGGACTCATCCTGTATTTTTTTGTTCTAGACTTCAGGAGCTATGCTTTTTTCCCCCTCTCCCCCCATTACTGCCCCTAGGAAATCCCAACATGCTGCTGTGCTTTCATTTCTTATTCACCCACTGTGATTTATTTCATAAGACGTTCTAAGCTACAATGTTCAGTCAATAAACAAAATACTGGGGTAGCAGCTTGATGGAACAATTACAGAAAGGTAATTGTAAAAATGTGCTTTGATTTCCTCTAGATGTGTGCAGAACTCATGAAGTGGACTGCACATTACTGAAGACAAGTTAAGATGAATGAGAATGCATGCCAACATGTTGGCATGTTTTTGGCAAGTTGTAGTTTTATTAGCTGATTAGAAATAAAAAAGACACACTGCCCATTGATTCATTGAAAAACTGTTCAAATGTTAATATAATGGAACTATTATTTCTAAAAACTTGGATTAAATGTGATCTACTTCTACAGCATCACTTTTCTGTCTGCAGTCTCACTGGAAAGGATAATCGGTTGTAATATTATCAATCCTGGTAGAGAATATTGTCAAACGTTAAACCTATGGAATATTTCCATTAATAAAGGGGTGCGAGTATATTCATTTTAAATAATTTCACTGTTTTCATTGATTTGTGCTTAAATCAAGATGTCTCAGAATAAAATCATAGTCTTTCTGGTTTCCAGTAGTTTCTAAGTATGAAACTGAAGTAAATAGATTCCCACGTGTTACTTGCTTACTTGGGATTTATAAAATTATTATGTGAAGACTTTCTTCCTTTTACCGACATTACATTTTCCAGGCTACCATTATTTTTTCCCAAGTATTTTATGTTTGTGCAATTTTGTCAGTATAGATTATACTTGTACAGGCCCAATTGTATCAGGACTTTGATTGCAAAATAATACTGTGCCATGAAGAGTTAGTTATTAACAATATGTGATGATCTAATACAATGTCAGTCCTTCCTAAGCCTCTGTTTATCTTTGGGTGCTGGTGCAAGGGCAGGGCTGTGAGCAGCAGATTGGAATCTAGATGCGTACAGAATATAATAAAATACATAATCAAATGTGAAAGTGACCTTTCTCCATTCTTTCCTGACTCTTCCAATTTTATGTCTAACTTGTGTGTCTCTTACTATTTTCTAGAGTGGCTCAAACCGGTGTCTTATTTAAGCAGTTTTAATTCAGCATTTAGTAAAGGTCTGAGTAGGAGGGGATAGAGAGAATTAACTGCAGCAAAATAGTGGCCTGTGCAGTAGTTTTCTTTTCATTGGTTTTGTTAGTGGTTTAAGACAAATTCAGTAAAATAAAAGTATTTGCCTTATACAAGGGGAGAGATAGTTATGCTACTACCTAAAAAGCTTGTATGTTGGTAGCATAATAGGTATAATTGGAAAAGCTTTCACTGGAGGTGAACTGTATGCCTGGTGTTATTTTAAATCTCGCCAGTCTGTTTGTCTCAATAGATTTTGAGGCTTGAAAAAGAAATTGTAGGTAATTTTTAAAACTGCCTTTAAATTTCTTGCCTTTTAGTCACATTGAAATTTCCAGTATTCTATTAATTTAGGTCAGAATAAATAAGAGTACCTAACTAGCTTGAACTGTACTATTAATTTTATATATATATATCAGTAAGTGAGACAGGCAGATCATTATCACTCAGCAGCATCAGCAGGAACAGGATCAAAAGGCGAGACAGCATTTAACCAAGAATATATACACACATTACACATATGAAAGAGAGCTGAGGAGTTCTGCTAGCAATTAAAGTCACAGTGAGGGTCCTGCTGTTGTTACTCTGCAGCTGAGACATTACTGAGCCTGACCTATGTCTGCATGTAGTTTGAAAATGCATAAATATGAATATAATTTTAAAAAGCCATATAGGATCTCCTGTAGATAAATTGTCTTTTTTTTTTTCTGAGATAAGATACAACTATAGTGTGTTTTCATGGGAAGCATTTTCCTCATAAAGAGAAGAAGAATACAGAATAAGTCAAAACTATTTCTTACAGCCCATAACTTGGTAGTTTGCGGAGAAGAATGTGTCTGTCTTGGAATGCTCTTTTGCACATTTTAGCAGTCTACTCAAAGTGAATGAAATTGCTTGCATGCTTAAGCATATTGCTTTACTCCCCTGAAGTACAGGGCAGAAAAGTACAAGCTGGTATGATAGCTAGTAGGGTGGATGATAGTGGTGTCCATTACTTTATTCTTTACCAACAGTCTTAAAGAATTAACCCAGGGTATATCCACAGTGCAGGCATATGTCTCTGCTTTTCAGCAGCGTAATACATTCTCTGATGAACTCTGTGCTGCAAGAAGTTGGCTATGAAGAGCAGCAGTGCCTGCTGTCTTTAAGCTATCAACTATACTGTGGATATTATTTGTCATGCTATTCTCTCCTGTTTTCTAATAGCCTCCTTGTCATGTATTTACTCAAGAGATTTTATACTATACTATTTTAATCATATTACTAATATGAGGAGCCTTTCTGCATTACTAGTGTTTTTCTACAATCCCTAGGGATTGTCATTAATATATGTATTTTTCTGTTATTAAAAATATCCCATTTCCTCTTATAGTAATTGAAAGGACTATTGTTATTTGCTATGCTGAGTTCATTTTTGCAGTGCATGGTGGATTATTCATGTTGGCTCTGCATTTGATTTTAAAATAATTCTTGTTGATCTGGGTTTTCTGTGTGGTTTGTGTGGAGAGAAGAGGTTCATTTTTTAAAGAGAATTGTCACTTGCAGTACCTTGCTCAGGAGGAGAGGCTGCCTTCGTCTCTGTGCTTTTGTGTATACCAGGATTCTATTTTATAAACATACTAAATAATGGCTGCCAAAGTAAAGTTTCAAATGTCATCAAAACAGCAAGAGAATTGAACTCATTTTCTGAGTTGTCTCGGGAGAGGACAGATCACACCAGAGGTACTAGAAAGCATGGCTGACATCTCCCCAGCAGGCCAATGCTAACCTACAGGCTGCCAGAGACTGAGTCCATGAGGAACGAGTGCAGTGGCAGTGGCGAGTACAAAGAGTTGTTGGAAGCAGGTTTTAATACCTACTTCCACCGCACCATCTTACTCACAGGCACAGGTGATGCAGGTCTCTGGTGAAGTTGTTATGGCATTAATTAGCCATACCATTCATCTGTCACAGGGATTGCAATAAAAAAACAACTGTGATAGAAGCCAGAATAAGAAGTCAGGCCAAGCACAACATATCATATATGCATAACATATAATTTACTGTATATAGTACATAGATATTAGAATTTGGTGGCAAAAGCCCCTGTCATTTATAGCAGGAATTCTTGTGGAAGAATGAGTATGTGATGATGTGCATTTCAAGTGGGTGAGACAGTCAAGACTAGGGTAGGAAGAATAACTTATCAGTGGATGATGCAGGTGTGCATAACTGCACTCAAGGGCAATAAAGGGTAAAGGAAAAGGTTGTTTTTATAGTGTTAACAACTGCCTCAGTATGGCCCATGCTTTCGCCAGTACACACCAGAGTAACATAATTTCAACAAAGTAACAATATGCTAAATATGAAACATTTAATATGTTTAACAGTTAAAACTATGTAGTTTAAGAAAGTTTGAATATTTTCAAGGTTTGACAATAAACTTTCCCTTTTAATGTATTCACAAGCAAAATATTAACATGTTGTGGTAAGGTTGAAAGGAGATAAATGTGGAGTTCAGGAGTTCAGTCTAGTATCCAGATTGATAAACCAGAGTGGTGGATATGAGAACTTGGTTTCAAATCAGTAACATTACTGTTTTCAGGCTTTGTATCTCTTATTCTGTCTGTATCTTTTTTCTGTTCTTTTCCTCTGTCTCTGATTTCTTGTCTTAAAAATGATCCATTTCAAAATTGTTAGAGAAATATAGAACTGTAAGTCTAGGAAGAAAATAGTTGGAAAGAAAATGATAAAAAATGTTATTTATTA
>JANHGN010010954.1:30649-77501 GCA_024605025.1 Megaceryle maxima
CCCGCCCCCACCCCCCCCCCCCCCCCCCCCCCCAAAACCCCAAATGACAGCTCTCTATGGTGGACACAGGTTAGTTGGTCTGGTTCCAGCTGGAGAATCTCAGTTGGTACTGAGATGATTCTTGTGAGAGGTTCAACATTCACTCTCCTTGTCCTGAAAGGAATTCCTACCCCATAAAAAGTCTCACCCTGCACAAACTCTGGGTTTGACACTGGGTTCATAGTAAAGAAAGGTGTGGGAGATCACTATACCTATGTGCTTTTTTAAAATTTTGTCTTCTCCTGCACTGCAAATTCTAGAGTCTGCAGGTCAAATTCAAGCAAATCTGAGGGAGAGGGAAAACAGGTTTCAGAAATGCCTTCAAAAGCCTTTAAATTAGGTGGTATAGGTGAAAGGGGAGAATAAAGGTGCAAATCCTGAGGAAACCAGCCCACCTTTCTTTTAATGCTCCCCAGAGCAGCCTATGTTTGTGTAGAACTTTTGTCATTTGTTAACCCCCCTGTGACAGAATCCAACTTTGAGCCATAGTTTTCCTCCTGCAGCTTTCACAGGTGGTTTCCTGTGTTACTTTTTCCCCCAAAACAGTTAAAACTGTTCAAAATCTAGGATCTCTGATGAAACCAGTTCTGCCTTCAATACACATTAATCATGGCTGAATTATGGGTTTGGAGTAGCCACTGGAATTTCTTTCTGGTGAAACTGGAAGTGACCTTTGTTTCTCTTTGTTCTGTTGGTCAGTCTCAGGCACAACTGGACATCTACAAACACTGCAGCTGCTAATGGAGACCACAAAGGTGACTGAGAGGTGAAAAGCAACCTTTGCTCTATTTGTGCCTTGCTTCTTTTGCTGCTGCTTAATGTTGGCTTGTAGATGTCTTGCTGGTCTCCTTCCTCTTGGTAAGCACAGGCCTGGGTAGGGGAGCAAAGCACAAAAATGAAGCAAATTACAATGTTAAAGATTGAGGGGGTGAAAATCCACTTCTAATAGGAAAATCCTGTGGTAATGTGCTGAGGAATCTGTCATGGGATGTAAAGAAGGCAAAGGGGCAGCTGTAAATACACCCTTCAACCTGGAACATGCAATCAAATCTGCACGGGAAAATCCTTGAGCTTTTACAAAGACAAGGGAAAGTCTGAGGCTTCATTCTGACCTGGGGCATGCCTGTTTGGATCAAGGTGGAGGACTGGGGCCATCCTAATTCCTAGTCAGTAAAAACAAATAGTTCTAGCAACAGAGGAAAAGCACGAAAACAAAGTTACTATCAACACCCTGTCTCTTTGAATTGCCTTCCAAATTCTCAAAGGATAAGATCAATGTGAAGAAAAACAATAACAGCACTGTATTAAAAGAAGGTGAAAAGGCAACTCCCTCAGCAGTACACACCCAAGAAATGGGCTTTTCTTTGCTTTCTTGCAGCTGATGTGAGGCAGGCAGAGTTTGGTAGAGCACCAAAGTAGCAGCCAGGCGTTTTATTTAACTTTGCGAGCTCCACAATGAAAGCAGCAGTCGGCACCCCCTGTCCCAGATCACTCCAAACCTGCCCGTGATGGAATGTGCTGATAAAGAGGAAAATTTCCTTGGAGTTGGTTTGAGACACAAATTTAAAGATTGCTAATTTCCAGTATTGGCCTTGGTAAGAGACTTCACTTCAGTGATCAGCTGTAAATGATGGCAGCTCTTCCTAGCCTTGAATGCCTGATGAGACAACATGCTTCAGGACTGTCTCCCCATCTCTACATTCACTTAAGTGGAGCATTGATTTCTCTGAAAGCACAATAAACCCTCTGACAATCTGTTCCTTCTGATACAATGTGGTGTATTAGGTGTATAGAAATGGAAGGTTTTGATGGGTTTAGTGCGTAACGAGACAGCAGAACTCTGCTCGCTTCTGAAATGCAGCTTTCACCTTGAGAATTATTTTAAAAATCATCTTCTTGAAGAATTTAATCTGCTGGCTTGCAAGTCAACGTTTTGCTGCCTCTTATGAGGCAAATTTAAAGCTCTGTGTGTCTTAAAGGAAGATAAAGCATGTGAGTGATCAAGAAGATTGAATGGCAGTAGAAAAACTCTAACTTGCAGTACTTAAAGGAAAACTTTCTAGAAATAGAACGGGGGATTTTAACAACATTCTGATTAGCATTAATGCAAGCTGTGCTGATAAATCCTCTGGTCTTGTCTGACTCTTCTAAACAAATATGGAATTTTGGAAGGAGAGAGCTTTCTGTGTATAAACTACTTTGTTTCTTACCAGCAGAATGCTTTCAGCTAAGATGTGCCTGTGGCAAATCTCCCCTCCTGTGAAGTTTATTGATATTTTTATTTCAGTTGGGCAAAGTCTTAAAATGCTTGATTACATACTGGGAGTTCATTTCTGCTTTGACAGGTAAAAAAGCTTCATAAATGCAATTTCTTTCCACCACTGGATCTATGAGAGGAAAGAATTATAGCTTGAAGCTTACAAGAATAATCTCTTTTAAATCTGAAGAGTCACTTGGACATTATCTGTACCAAGACTGAATCACCTCTAACAGTTGTATTGAATGTAATCAAAAGAATAACAGACTATAACACAGCTTGCCCAGAGATAAACATTCGCGTGTGAAACAAGAACAAGGCTTTGAGTCGCCTTCTGTTTAGCTTTCTCCTCCATCATCTCAAATTCAACCCTTGAACAACTTTCCCTGCAAGGGTTTGAGTTTGAACATACCCTGTGCTGCTCATGCAGGAACAAGAAGGGAGGGCTGCAGGACCAGGTGCTTGTGCTGTCCTGCACACAAGCAACTCTCTCATCAGCCCCTGAGTTACTCTGAAGACAGGAACAGAAGAGGAGCAAATATAACTAATCCAGAGACATGATGTTGCATCTAGTTTGTCAGGTAGAGATTTTCACATGCTCCAGTAGCCTCTACCAGCTGTGTTCTGACTGTTTCTTAGGCTCTCCACTTGTGACCACTTAATGTCACCCCATTTCCTTTGTGTGGAGGAAAACCTTGGATATCCTGGATGGGCAACTTTGTGTCCACTTTGAGCTGCCAGAATACTACAGCTGGCTTTTGCTGGGCCTGAGGAACTCAAACTGCATTGTCCATTCTCACATTGCTTCCTAGAAGCCTGAGATCTGAAAGCTTGTCAGGGAACAGCTGCAAGATTACAAGATCTTGTCTGCCCCTTCGTGACTTGTGGTGTTTAATGCCTTTTAAAACATGTAAAAGGCTCCCTACCCTAACATGTCATCCCCCAAACCCATGTGTATACCTTTGAAGAAGTTTTTAATGGGTTAAGAAATGCCATGTAATGAGACAGTGTGGCCAATAGCAGCACAGTGGATAATAGGCAGAAGAAGCCACACTTCAACAGCAATTGAGTGCTGTTAGCATCATCTGCTGCTGATGGCATCTTCAGAAATAATTTCATAAACAAGGCAGTTTTTAAGCATTTTATGTATGTAGGCTTGGGTGAGTCGTGCCTTGTGCTCAGTTAAACTTTCTTCTTGTTGCTCAAACTCAGGGATAATGACAGTGCCTGGCTTTTTACATAGAAATCTCAAGATCTTCACCAGGAGATCTCCAACCATTTGATAGGCAGGGGAATTGCGGCATGAGAGGTAAAGTGATATGCCCAGTCACTTAGCAGGCCACAGGCAAGACAGGAAGAGGCATCCAATCCTGCTCTCTGCTCACCAGACAATGGAGACTGGGTGCAGATAATACTTATGGATCACAGCACAAACTGTGGAAAGAAAATGGAAAAGGGGTTTTAGTATAAAAGCTGCATAGTTCCATTGCCAAAACACCTATAGATAGGTAAACACTTCTATGAATCAGTGTTGTTTTGCTCACTGTCACTGTTCCAAATAACCAGTATGCAAGTCAAGCAGCCTTCTGGGGTAATCTGGTTTAGTTCTCTAATAGTGTAGTTCTGCCTTCATGACATCATTGGAGGAATAATTGACTCTGTTCCTGAGTTTCCTTTCATGCTGGGTTCTACAAAAGCACCTGTATTCCGCTGGCTAATTGAAATAATTTCAACAGATTTTCAATTCATTATCATGTATTTTCTTAAAATACTGCCAAGCTCAATAATCAGAGGCTGCCTTCACTCCATCACCCTCCTGTACCTGGTATCACCCTCCTGTACTTCCATAGTTGCATGCCCCTGATCTTTTTATGATTAGCTGCTGGCACACAAGTGTCAGAAGAGTATATTCAGGTGGATGTACAGGCTGTGCTTTTGTGGGAGGTATGTTATTGAAACAAAGGCTATTCTTTGTGACGCACGCTGTCAAAACGCTGGGGCTCAAAACAAGAAATAGCCCAGGGTGTCCAAACTGCCTGGCAGGGGAAGGATGGTGGTTTTTACTGGCTTTTCATTTAGGCCCAGGAAGGTCTGGGTCTTTTGTTGCACTGTGGTAGTAACCCAGGTTGAAGCAGAGGTGTGAGTGCAGCTACTCCAGTGCTGGGGTCATCATGACTGGAGTGCTTGCTGGGAAGGCTAGGAACTTGGGGCTCGACAGCTTCAGCATGGCAAGGGTCTACCTCTGGCTGAGTGCTCCAAGTGCTTGGGAACGCCAAAGGCAGGCAGGAGCCATGTTCAGATAAGAGTCCTGTTCAGTTACTTCTAGTAGCACCTGGAGGCATTTTCTTTTAGGGAAAGGTTCTTGCTTTGGTATCTGGAGTGAACAGATGCATCTGTCTTGTAGCCTGGTTTAGAGAAAGGAGACATAAGGTGCTCCTTCCTCCCTCATACCTGCCGTGCTTAGCATATTTTAACTGGTAGGCAGCCTCCCACTCAATGCAAAATTAGATCATTTTGTTTAACTGTTGTGGTATGGCTCTTATCTTCTCTGTGTGCTATGTAGGATGTTTAGGTATCAGCTTGGTACTTAGCCAAGTCCTGAAAGCTGCGTCTTGTCGCATTTGGAGTCCCTACACCCATGTCTGAGTGAAGTGCTTCCCACCGCCGAGAATTGACTCCGATTGCTCACAGGCCTCTGTGTTGCCCATGTCCCTCATTAGGGTTGTTTTGGGAGTCCTGAGATAAGGTAGATCTTTATGCTGAGGTATGCAGGCTAGACACGAAAGGCTGCTCTGGAGGCGAGTTAGAGCATTTCAGGATGGTTTATGACTGTGGGTTTGTGAGCTGATCAGCAATACCCCATGTCACTGCTGGGATGACTTCATCATATCCTTCAGAGGATATTCTGGCTGGGAGCACCAGTTATTGTGGAAGAGAAATAAAAATGAGTCTGGGGGAAAGAAGTCAATTTCTTTCCCTGAATTTTGTAGAACTCATAAGCATAGACCTTGCATAAGTAGATTGCATTTCACACCTAATGTGCATAATTATATCTTGCAAGCGGTTTATTAATGGATCTATAATCATAGAGTAGCTTGTATATACATAACACCAGTGTTTGATTATGCTGCAGCTGCCATAGATCGATGGATACGCAGAAATCTTGCTTATTAACGTTTCACACACGGGAACTCTAGAGAACAATAGGATGTTGGTGCCAGGCGGTTGTTCATCACGTACTGGTACCTGGGGGAGACCAGAGGTGTTAAAGACATGGTAGAGAAGGGTTATAGAAAGAACAGTATGTGCAGGACTTGTCCCTTGAAGAAAGCTCCCTTTGTCAAAAACATCCCACCTGTAAGTCTCTAAGTAGATTTCTGCCCGAATTATCCATGTACTGTAAACACATTAGTAAAAACATTACTGTGGCATGGAGGCTGCTGGGAGAAATGGCTCTGAAGGCAACGTGCCTACAAGCTTGGCCTTTCCAATCTTCTGAAGGTGACTCAGCCTAAGTTCTTGTGACTCAACAGACCAAGGATTTGCAGATTCCAAAGAAAGTCTGCAAACATTTGAGCAGCCTGAACCACACTGAAAGGGGTTTGCAGAGAGATCGCTCAGACGCCTTTAGGAAGCAGTTGTGTTTGATTATGCACAAGGAAAAAGGTTCTACCTTGTTTTGGTGTGTTGATGATATGTGCTAAAATTAAAAAAAAAAAAAAATTAGCTGCAAAATTCCCATGAGTTTGTATCCCACCTCCAACACAATAACCTCAACTCCCCCTCTCGTATCCCCCAGCTACCACCTGCGAAGCTGCTTCTGATCTCTGCTGACTGGCTGGCTGGTGGCCAGCGACTCTGGCCAAGCAGGGTAAATAACTGCGCAAATTATGCTCTAGCCTTTCTTGCAGCAAATTTGGTAATTTGTGTGCCTCTCCTCTACCTCACAAGGAACAAAAAAAATAGGAATTTTTCTGTCTTTAAGACCCAAGTTACCTTGTTAAATGCTGGGGATGTGTGGGGTAGAAAGAAGATCTTGTCCAATTTTATAAGCTTTTCTTGATGAGAAAACAGGCCTAAATAACTGTTTTTTCCTATTATCTGTTACAATATAAAGGAATTGTTTCTTTTCACTAAGGAGGTATTCTTCAGAGATGAAGTTCTTTCTCTAGCCAAAACTGAAAAAAAAAAAAAAATAAAAAGACTGGATAAATTCAGAACAACATGATACTCTGCCACTTTTTCACCTCACCCCTTCCAGCTCTCCCATCTTTGCATCAAACCAAGTGAGGCAACAGGCAGAGTCTGATCTGCTACAGACTTTCCAGTAATATTGACTCACTCCCTTTAAAACTGAGAACTCTGCAGCGGAGAGATGAAAACTCCAGGATGACGAAGGTTAAACAAGGAGCTGCGTGGAGGAAAGTGTTCAAATTTGATGTTGTTTCCAAAGTCTTGAAAAACATATGCCAAAGCCAAAAACTCAGACTTGCTAGGTGATTATGTCTCCCAGTTCTTATTTTAGGGCTTTACAACCACTCATCTTGTTTTTTGACCTTGGTAATGTTTTATTTTCTTTGTCAAACTGTTGTCTGGAAGAAGGCACAGTCAGTTTAAGGGGGGTGAGGAGGTGGGAAATAGGTGATGTACTAGCAGGTAGTGAAAGATTATTGGAGGTGAAGAGAGCAGATTTCTACCTTATGAACTTGGCACTTCTCCTGTAGGTCTATGCTCTTGGTATTGATCTTGCTGTAAGATGAATAGTGATATGGATTTTTTTTTTTTCTTTAAATGTCTTATTTCGGGACTTCAAATGTGCCTGACATTCACAAGACTTTTGCTTAAGGGTTGCTATTAATCTAAATGAATCAAGATAATATATAACATTTTAATGTTTTCAATCACAGTGTATTTTCTTTTTAGATCTGGTTATTATTGAAGAGAACTTTAAAACAGTTCTTTTAGTGTGTTGAACGTCTGAATTTACAGATGTACCTGTGCAATACAGTAATGTACCAAAAATAAGATACAGCTTAAATGCATATGGTGTTACTGCCTAAATCTGCACTCCACAAATGTATTATTCTCTTAGAATATTTTCTACATTTAGAAAAACAACTTATACAGCTTTTTTTTTTTTTTTTTCTTTTAATGGAGTCTGCATACAGCTAGTGAAGAGATACAGACACTACCCTTATTTTTTATTAATTTGCTCGTACTTGATTCAAATCATGCCTTCTGGCTAACCTCAGCATTGCCCTCTTCCAATTTGCATGAGTACCTGTAAAGTTAAGATTGTAATACTGAGAGATTAGAAAACCTCATTTCTTTATCAAAAGATCTAATATGCTCTAATATTTTTATGTTGGCAATAGGCATCATAATATCCAACTGTTTTTTGGCATGTGTACCTAGCCTTGTGATGCTCCAGAGCTGCTAAAAAGCTGGGGGAGTTGTTGTAGGAAAGAAATAATCAAGGTATGTATGAAAAGATGGATTGGGGGACAGGTGATGTATGTCCAGCTGTCCTGCTTGATTGAATCAGCGCCTGTAAAATGCCTGTTTGTGAAGATGAACGGTGAGTTCATGCTCCAGGCTGGGCACTGTGTTTTTAGCACCCCAGACAGGGAACTTCTGGAGAGCTGGTGAACCCAAGCGCTGGGTGCTTCTGCTCCAGGCTAACACAGGATTTCCCAGACAGGGATGCCGCAGGGTTTGAAGGGGTTGGTGCTTCTGCCCTCCACGGGCACAGGCCCCTCGCCCGCGGTACGAGGAGGCGCAGGGACTGAGAGAGGCCGGGACGGCCCTGCTTTGGACGGCGGTTTGGGGTGCGGGGGGTCCCTCGGCAGCGCTGGGTACAATTCTGTGTCCATACTTCGGGCCAGGTCAGGCCTCTACATGGGTTCCAGGACGTGAAGGGAGCCAGTGACACGCCAGCCCCGTCCCTCCCTCACCACATGGGGCCACCTCCCCTTCTCCAGCCGGAGCAGGTGCAGGGGCGGCCGGTGAGGGACGAGCGAGCCCCAGCTGTGAGGGGACAGCCACCGGCTGGGGCAGCGGGCAGGACTGAGGCTGCTCCCCTCGAAGCAGGAAGCCGGAAACCACAGAGACGAGCCGCGTTTAGCGAGGCGGGGGGGAGCGCTGAGGAGAGACCCCGCTCCTCTCGGCCCTGGGGGGGGTGAGTCAGACTCGTCTGCGGGGATACGGCGGGGGGCGGCACTGACTCACCCCCAAACGTCGCTTCCCGCCTCGGAGGGGAGGGAGGGAGGCGAGCGGCCGCGCGGCGCATGCGCGGCGGAGTTGTGAATGGTGCGGCTGTTCGGCCGGAGTTTACGAGCCGGGGAGGAAGTCGGAGGGGAGGGAGGGAGGCGGGAGCGGGCGGCGGCGGCTGCTGCTGCTGCTCCTCTGCGCGGCGAGGGGAGGAGGGAGGGAGTGAGAGAGAGGGAGGGAGGAGGGCGCCAGCGGCGGGGGCTAACAAAGGGCGAGGCGAGCGCTGGGGCTGGGGCAGCGCGGGGCGGGCGGGAGGGAGGGCAGCCGGCGGCGGCCCCACCACCATGCCGCGGGTTGTCCCCGACCAGCGGAGCAAGTTCGAGAATGAGGAGTTCTTCAGGAAGCTGAGCCGCGAGTGCGAGGTGAGGCGGCGGCGAGGTTTCCCCCCCTTCCCTTCTCTTTGCTTCCCTCCGCGGGGAAAGTTTTGGTGGAGGGGCCGTGGGGACCTCCGTGCCTCGCCTGGGCTCAGCCGCGGCGGGGGAGCGGAGCCCGGCGGCGTAGGGAGGCGCAGTCAGTGCACTCCGCTGCCCCCTTATCGCCGCGATTGGCCCCTCCTGATTGCGCGCCCTGTTCTCCGCAGATTAAATACACCGGCTTCAGGGACCGGCCCCACGAGGAGAGGCAGGCCCGCTTCCAGAACGCCTGCCGCGACGGCCGCTCCGAGATCGTAAGTGGCACCGCGCTCCCCTCGGGGCCCGCCGGGACCGACTCCGGGCCGGGGCGGCCGCCGGCGCCTGTCCGCCGCGGGCGGGGTGGTGTCCGGCGCCGTGCAGCGCTTCTGGGCCCCTCCGCCGTTTCACCCCCTGAGTTTTTGGTTCAGTGTCTTTTTCAATAAAAAGTTTCAGGGAGGTTATGAGGAGGAGCGGGTCGAAGTAACTGAGCTCAGATAGTTGGGTGTGGCGGGAGCGGGGTTCTGGGGGGGTCCGGGCGGCAGCGCCGTGCGGAAAAGTTTTCCTTCAGGAGGAAAAATTGCATCTGCCGCCTTTCAAACGGCGAGGGAAAGGCGGCCCTCGTTAAGAGGCAACGTTTCTTTCCGCTAAGGAATAGTGCTTTTCTTCGCCCAAATGTTCCCGCTCGCTCTGCCCTCGCTAGGGCGGTAAAATGTAGTTGACTTGAGCTCCAGGGTTAAAGGGAGGTGATGGGAGGTGAGGAAAAGCTCCCGGAGCCCTCAGAGCCACCCGCCAGTGCGAATTGGCTGCACTTCCTTCCCTGGGCACGTGTTACGGTTGTAAGCTGCTTATTTCAATATTCAATTCTTTTTTTTCTTTCTTTTTTTCTTCCTCCCCCAAAACTGTAGATTTCAGAGATGAGTAAATTTTTTTCAGAAGCCTCTATCAAAAAATCTCAAATGAGATGTTTGATTTATTTGTGAACTAAATCAAATACTTTTAAAATTAGGCTTTGAAACTTACAACTTCAGCCCTGTTTTTCCTCATTCATTCAGGTTAGTTACAGACTATTCTTTTCTGAATTAAGAAGTGCGATGAAGTATGGCTCAGAGTAGTCAAGAGCTGACTAGTTATTTCCTGGTTTGATTTCTGCTATACGTTCCTTCTACAGGATCAGTATGTCACAGCACTGTTAAGTTCTTAACTCTTGGCTGTTCTTAAAATGCAGAAGTAACCCATTTTTTTTTTTCATCTATAGTATATAATGAAAGATGAGGTCAAAATTCCCTTCCTGTAGAAAACAACCCCTGCTTCCACCCAGTCTGATGCACCGTGATTCTTTTAACTTAACACGGTATAGATACTGCTGGTCAGTTCACAGTGAAATTATTCCTGCACACAATGAAATTATTCTTGGGTACATCCAAAAAAATACAATTGAATGTCAGTTACTGTAGCAGATTCTATTTATTTGCATCGGTTAGTAAAAAGGATACACAAGCACATGATTATCTTTTACTGAGTAACTTTACTGTAGCTGAATCTTAGCCCTGCTTGTTACCACTGGTCTTGGAACCTGCAATACTATTTAGTGGGATGCCCTCTGTAGTCGGTCTCTTAATTTTACTGTTTGTTGGGGTTTTTTACCTTCATTTTTTATTATGCATATTTGCTTCCTTTAAAAAGTCACCAGGGAGACAATGGGTAGGTAAGGAAAACATAGTTTGCTAACATTTGAAGTTCCTGAATGGGTGAAAGTGCATAGTATACCTGATTCCTTCCCTAAAAATAATAGTAATTATAATAATAATAAAAAAAAGGACCTGTAGTTTATAAACTTGCTTTCTAATGCAGCCTGTGTGGTTATTTATATAAATGGGAAGTCACTGTAGTTTCACCTTTGCACTTCTAAGCCTGCTGCTGTGTCTCTGCTAGAACTTCATCCCTTGGAAGCAACCAGTGATGCCTGTTCTATACATTTTTACTTCTACTTAATTAAGAAACAGCCTCTGAATTTCTTGATCTGAAACATCTGGTTTTGTTTTGTGACTCGGGCACAAGTAGTCAGGTTTATTTAGAAGTGTAATGACGGATGTTAAAAAGAGCTAGTAATTTTACTTTTGCTAAGTCCTGAATGTTTTTCCAGACATCAGGGATTTATTCTTTTATCTCCAAAGGGAGCCTTTGCAAATGATCTGATGTATATTTAAGCAGGCCAAAAAAAAAAAAAAATCAGAGAACGTCTTAAGGATTTAATGTTGAATTGGCAGTAGGTTGTTGCTTACTTCTGTCAAATAACTCTTGACTGAATAAAGAAAACTATTACTGATACTTCTGAGAAAGTAACTGTGAAATATTAAATAAGATTTTGGGTTTACTGGTACTGCATTGATAGTGACTTTACGTGTTGAGTTTGCTTTGGGAGACTTCCTCAGTACCTAACTTGTGTTTTCGATGTCTGTGTGCGGGTAAGGTCACCCCCGTGCTACCCGATGAGCTTTTTCCAAAATGTGAAGCACACGGGTATGATGGCAGGTCAGACTGAGCTTTAAAAGGCTCTGTATAGAAAAATATTCTTATTTTGGGTTTAAGCCCCCACTGGTGGTGTGGTACTTTTTACTTTTTCCACGTTTTTTCTTTCTTTTTTTTTTTTTTCCTTCCTTTAAATGTGCTTGTTGCTAGAAGAAAACTGTTGGCTTTGGCATAGTCCTGTGTGGTTACCAGCGAGACTGTTTCTGAGTTTTCCAGTATTGACCTATGTTTTTTGATTTGAGAAGCACACAGGTATTTTAATCAGATGGTTTTATCAGTTCAAAGGGAGGGAACAGGCTTCAAAAACCCAGAGAATAAATATCTACATAGCTTCTTGAATAGCTTATGGTTTAAATGTTACCTGGGTGACTCCCTGAGCATGTGGGAGTTTGTGTGTTTTCATTTTCTTCTTTCCCTGATATTTTTCCTATGGTTTTTCCCTGGTCCTCTAGCAGAAGTTACAGGGTGGAAGCAGGGGGGGTTTTCCCAGTATCCTTGGGGCCTGCAGAGACTGGAGTGGTCCAGAGGGCCGCAGTGCTCAGCTGGTTCAGGCTCAAAGACCTTGCTCCTTGACTTTTGTCTTAAGCATGTAAATTAGGAAGTATAAAAGACAGATTTGCTAAAGATGCTTGGAGGTGGGAAGGTAGTTCTTGCACAGGCCAAATGGTGATGACTTACGAGACAAAAACATTTGGAGATAGGTATGATTTTTTTTGGTTGATCTGTAAATAGAATCACTTAGAAAAGCAAAGGGGTAATATGAGCTAGTCAGCCTGATACTGGTGGTCTGCAGCCCTCACAGTCTTGATGCTTCCTATTTGTGAAAGCACAGCCTCGATGAAGCTTCTACATTGATTGAAAGGTTTGTCTTTGCATGGCGTAGGGCAAACAAATATTAATGTACCAATACAAAACCCCTGCCCCCAGTATTAGTAGAACTGATTTGTCAGTTTTGATGATATTGAGAATGTGCTTAACAGGAGCTCAAAACAAACAAACAAAAAGCCCAACCAAAAAAACAAAATCTGCTTTTAAGGATAGTCTGGAATGGAACCTGATTGCAGAGCATTTCTCTCCCTTAGTGGAGGGAAAAAGTCAAGATGAAGCACTTCTACTTTCAGAATGTATGAATGCTGTGACAGAAGCGTTGCCGTACGTGACCGGAACTCTGAGATAACGTGCAGAGGGCTATTGTGTCATAGGTAGCAGTACGGTTATACCGTAAAGTTGCTGAGTTCTGGGTTACTTGAAAGGAATCTGCCTGTCGGGAAATTCCAACTGTTAGAGTAGCATTTGTATAGCTTTTAAGAAAAACAGTATTCTGGATTAATGTCCGTTTAAGTCTAAGTGATTGTGATAATCAATGCAGTTATTTGATCGCAACAAATTACATATAAAGCTACTCAAAATTCTGGGGTTATATTCTAGGAACGTCTTCAAGTATTCACGTGCTTATAGGACATACTCACTTGTACAAGAGAAGGGTGTAGATACTCCTGAATCTGACTCGTACCTGCAAAAATCACTTTTTACTTCATGTCTACAAATTGACCTAGTCTTCATGGTTTGGAGTTAATAAGATATACAAATAAAAGCAGAGAGTTTATAAAAAAACCTGAACCTTATTTTCATTTGAAACCTTAGAAAGTTATTTACTTGAAAGCCACGTACGCTTTTTCTAATATGGTTAAGTCAGTCCCTTTAATGATTTTACGAAGGGCTGCGGCTGAGAAGAATTCCTATGGTTGCCTATTCCCCCTGACACAGCATCTGCTGATTTGGATTTTGCTGGTGTCTTAACATGGCAAGAGGACTTGGTCCCATGAAATTTAATTGAGCTGCCTATTGATGCTGCTTGCCTGTAGACAGTAGAATAAGAATATTTACATTTCAGTGCAGATAAGTGTTTATCAAAGTACAAGTAGATTGTGAAAGGAAACAAGCCCATTTCTTTTAAAAGAAGTTGGCCCTAGTAACAGGTCTCAGGAGTTCATTTTCCTTCAGCAGTACTTCTTTCAGAGATATGCAAGCTCTTTATAAAGCATGAGCAATTTTTAATGTTGCAGGTACTAGGTTGGTGCGGGTTATCCAGACAGAACTGAAAGGACAGGTTCTAATGTCAGCAAAACTGATTTGAAAGACGTATCGATTCCATGTTGTATTTTATATCCAAAGCAGCCAATGGCAAATGTTGTCAAAATGGAATCAGATGTTTGTAACTTAATACTTAAGAAAAATGATGAGTGCATGTTTTTGACTTTAAGTATTCTCCGTGCTGCCTGGCTTAAGACATAAACTGATGTAAAAATAAATGACTGCCTGCATAATTTATGTAATGTCTTGCTCCCTGATCCTGTTTGTATTGATTTTTCTAAAAGGCTTTTGTGGCCACAGGAACCAATCTGTCTCTCCAGTTTTTTCCGGCCAGCTGGCAGGGGGAGCAGCGACAGACACCGACCCGGGAATATGTCGACTTTGAAAGAGAAGGAGGCAAGGTAAGAAGGAAATTGTTGAGACAGAATTTTTTTTTTTACGTTGTGCTTATTATCTTATTAGTATGGGCCGCGTGTACGATGCAAAGTTACTGATTTTTCACATCTTGTTGTATGTAGATAGTTACCTGAGTACTGCTGAAAGCTGGCTGGATGCAATCTGGTATTGCTTTGTTTTAAAGCACATTCATATTCTGGAGGGATATGTGGGCAGTACTGGTGGCTTTTTATTATTTTGAAGAGCAGCATTTTATTTCTACTGTTAGGCTGTGGTAAAATTTTGGGGAACAATTTAAATTTGGTGTTGAGTAGGTGCTTCTAAAATGGTTCAGAAAATAGACTTGGCCGATGAATTGTGGTAAGACTAATGAAAATTTTCACTTGGAACAGGTTTCTTCATTGTGTCTTAGATTACCAGTTGCTAGAGCAAGCATTCAGTGTGTTGCTGAGTGGAATGAACCTTTTTTTTCCTCTTGGATTTACCATGAGCTATAACACAGAAGCAGCATTGCTTTCAGAATTGATTTCTGAATATTTTATTTTTGTGTCTGAGGTGGTTGTCCCATAGACTGCTCTCGAAAGCTAGAATTCCCAAATGGCAGAGATGGTTACCATGAAGCTGTGTTAGATTTCAAGTCAGAAACTTTGCTTAGTCTCATCAGAATAAAGTTAGTGAAATTGCTTACAGATGGTTTTGTTTTACAGAAAAAAACTCATACCTTTAAAATGTAGCTGCTGTCTCTTATCTATGCTACTGTAGATGCTTTGGGGCTGATCCAAAGATCATGGAATTCAATAGGAGACTTTCTGCAGACCTCAGTAGGTTTGGGCCACCACTTAAGTCCTCGTAGCTTTTCTGGTTTAGGCTAATTTTTGTTTACATTTTTTGACTTGAAAGACTTTTATTTTTTAATAGCCTACAGAATTCTTGCCTTTGCCTAAGATCTTTTCCTTGCTCTTGTAACAAGTAACAGCCAGTGCTACCAAACCTACCAGGCTGGAGGAAATACTTGAAGCATATTCAGGTTTAATGGCACGTTGGGTCTTTTAAACACTGCTGGGTGGAAGGTAAATATTTCCTAGGGTGGGAAAACTTGATTAGAAGGGGGGAAAAAAAAAATATCATGAGGGCAGATACGGTATTTGGAATTCAAGTTAATGAGGTTTTTGGGGAAAAAATTGTTTTCCATTTAGTCCTGTGAGGCTTGCAGAAGTTTGAAAAATTGGAGGAGAAGGAGTGAAGTTGGCTACACCGGGTACTGGCTGCTTTGCTAAGGAAACTGAACTGAATCTGGCTCTTACTAAAAAATATTGATTCTGGCTCACAATTGAATGAGGAATTTTTCTTGTAATGTGTAAGAAGACTGAAGTCTCTCTTCTTGCCAGTTCCAAACTAACTTTATTTACTCCTATGATTTTTATATTTTTAAAAAACTTTGTTTTCTCTGAATGAATTCTGGAAGTACTGAACTTTCATCCATTTTCTTGTGTTGTCTTAATCATGTAAGAGCGTGGTAGATGTGCTGCGTATTAAAATAGAACATGAGCCTCACTAATGAATGCCACTCCCTGGTTTATGTGTGTTTACAGTAAATTCTGGAGTGCTCCACTAAAATGTTTAGAAGATTTCATCTGAAGGAGGCTAGAGGTGGACAAACTAATAAATGGGAATAGTGTTATGTTCTAGTATGAACAAATCACAAATTCATGGTTGTAATCATAACTTTGCTGGTGTAAATAGCACGTGAAGGCGGGCTGCTCTGCCCAGAATTCAACTCCTCTGGAAATCAGCCACTCCCAGAGCTTCAGCAGAGGAGTAAGCAGGACAGGAGAGCCTTTCTTATGGTTATCACCAGAAAAAGTGAAGTGTTCCTTGAGAATTGTCTGAGATTTTTGTCCTCTGTAGGCTTTTGTCGTTTGGTTTTATTAAGAATTTCTTTCATAGACCTCAGCAGTCTCTTTAACACCACGTGATTTTTGTAGCTCTGTGCAACATTGTTTTATGAGCTTTGATTCTTGAGGCAGCGCATAATGTGTGTTTGTTCATCACTGGATTTAAGCCAGCAAGGCATGTTTTTAATTATATGAATTAAAAAAAAAAAAGGCTGTGTGTGGGGGGAGCTGTCAGTTAATTATTATTTTAGGCATTAGCCTGAGATCTAGAATGCAGATAAACTTACCAACACTAGAATATTTTTATTCAGAATTTCTGCTTCAGTGTTTGGCTAAGCAAGTGATGGCCCAAAATAGTTTTTATCCAGAGCTGAAGTGTGTCACCATTGTGCCTAAGCAGTTTTGTACACTGACAAGGCTACCAAAGCAGCATCTGCTAGAACTGCTGCTTATGTGAGGGAATTTTAGAGCAACACCCTTGTGTGTATCCATGGGAAAGACAGGATTCTGTGAATATCTGCTTCATGGGCTTGAGGTTCTTTCTTCTGATATTTCTTAGCCGACGGAGTTTTTCCTTATGCTGACTTTGCCTTTTAATTTGATGCATCTGATGTTCACAAGGGGTGGGTAGGTCTCTGGTGGATACCCTGTCTTCATTAATTCAAGAATTGGATAGCTAAGTGTTTGCCTAATGTTTCTACTCATTTTAAACCTAAGCATAACAGGGTGGGTTTTTTTTTTTTTGAGATAGTTTTGAGATTCTGTGCTGTCTTTGACCTGCAGCAAATTTAATTGTGCGTTTGAGCAATTTTTCAGGTTTGTCATCGCAGAAGAAAAAGTAGCACTGAGAATAGGTCCTTAGATTGTAAAAATGATAAAACATTGTATTTCATTGTGATTGTGGCAGGGAGAGTGTGGGATGAGTCAAATTCAGCATACGTCCTGTTTCTGGATAACCAAACCGTACCAAGGCTTCCTGATCCTTCATGTTGTCAGCTAATGTCTAGTTTGTTCTGCTTTGCTTTTTAAAGAATAAAATAATAAATATTAAAAAATCCAGAGGCAGGGAGTGCATTAGTTCAGGTATGGCGTGAAATCTCACATCACTGAACCCTGGGATGAAATGGAGAGCTTTATTTCACCTTGATTCTCTGGTATCATAAATGACCTGGTCTGGTTTTATTGCACTTACTGAAGTTCTTTAATTTTTACCTCAGTTCTATAGTGATGCCATATGAACTTCAGGGTGAACTGTGTGTGCATGTGGACTTCAGCACTTCTTAAAATCTAATTGTATTGAAAGTCCCCTTCTTTTGTTAAGAATCGATTCATTTTGTATACTTCTTGCAGCAAGATAAAATATCCCGAGACTTCATTTATTTGACACATTTATGCAGCTCTGGTCTTTCTTGTCTTGAACATTAGTTCTCGGATATTCTTTTTTAGTGTTTAAATACCAGTTGCTACACCAATGAAGCGTGTGAAGTTGTTTTATTTCCTCTCTCTTTATAATGCTTTTCTCCATCTCGCTTCTAACGCAGCTGAACTTCCTGTCTGCTGTGTGGTGGCTGCTCCTCGTAAACCAGAGTCTTTAGCACGGGCTTAGCTCTGTCTAATACACTATGAACTCCACAGCCCTGGAGGGAAGCACATCCGACGTGATTTAAATTGATTCAGAGTGCCTGCTATGCCATATGTGTGATGTAGCTAGGAGCTCTACTCATTTCTGCTCCCCAGAACACTGTGGTAACTGGGAGAGATTCTTCTGTGAAGAGCAGCTGGTGGTCACTGAAGGCACAGCAGCTGCAGAACTCTCTCGGGCCCTTTGGGGTGCTTTCGCCTTCTTCAGCCAAGGGAAGTGGTGTTGCCCTGATGAAGCCCACATCACTGCCATTCCTTTTTTTATCTTTCTCATGCTTTTCAGTGAGCTTTAAGTGAGAAAGTTGGTGTGTGGTTACTGACAGCAGATAAAAGGGTTTGGTGGGGTACCCAGTTTGTACCCAGCCTGACTAAACAGCTTGATGATTTCCCCGCCCCCCCCGCCCTTGCTGTTGGGAGTCCTTCAGAGCCTTGGTGAATGAGAAGAATCCACTGTCCTGGGTGGTCTCTTTGATAAATGTTCACTCGGGGTCATCTGTATGGTTTGGGTTATATGTTACTTTTCTTGAGATGCTAGATTTTTGTGTTTGTCTTTTATTTGTCAGAGACTGCTCAGTTTCTTTTCTTTATTCTTCCCCCACCCCAGTTACATCATTTCTTTGTTTATGCTCCTATACCATTTTTGCTTTAGAGGAGAGTGAAACATTTTCTTGCTTTTCGTAGATATTTGAGGTGTTACTCATTACAATCTGCTATTGCACAGAGGAGAACTGTTTACCTGAAACTCCATTTGAAGCTGTGTATAGTCATAGTGTATCTTTTCTTGCTCACTTTCCCTCAAAACCAGGAGATGCCTCTGTCTGCATCCAGTGTGTACGTTGTTAACAGTGAGTAACTTGCATTTGGGGAAGAGAAGTCTTGCGAGCCGATAGCTTGTTAGGTACATGTTGTCCTGGGCTGGCAAGCGGCGACTGGCTGAGGTTTGGACAGTTGTTCCTGCAGAGTGATTTATCACAGGGTGCCCTCTGCCACTGGAGCATGAGTCACACCAGGCATCTCTCATGTGACAAGCATCCACAGCCTTTCCCTGAAATCCTGGCACTGCCCCCATCCTCCAGATACTTTTGTTGCCACACGTGTCCTTGTTGGTGTGTGCAGGCAGTGATGGTGCTGTTTTGAATCAATGCTTTGGAATGGTCCTTAGAGCAATGCTGGGCTGTTTGCGATGCCTGCCTACCAACCCTTCCTGTAGATCCCAAGTACTTGAGATCTGCTGTCAGTAAACCTGCTTTTGATTAGCTTTTATTGCATGTTTTAGAAGCAGTTACTCAGTCATATTTTATATGGTGCCTTGAACTTTTTCCAGCGGTCTAAATGCACCCGTTAGGGTTGTATAGCCAAGACTTCAAACTTACTTGTACCACTATCCTAAAGTTTCCCAGAAAGAGGAGCAAACCCAAAGTTAGTGAACTAAGTTTTGCATTTGGGAAGCAGCTCTCTCTCGAGGATGGACGAGTGCTGTGGGATGAAAGCAGTACTTGAGATTTCTGCAGCATAGATACTGGAAGAAATCCAGGCATTTGGATTGTCGAATCCTCTTGTTTGCATAATCGGCTTCCACTTACTAAGTGAAGTTGTTAACATTCTGCTTCTCTGCTCCTCTTACAAATGAATGAGAAGTAAAAGTGTTGCTGCTGAGGGTGTCTGTTTCTTCGTGAAAATCACTTAATACTTCATACTAAAGAAAAAGAAAAATTTCAATAAGATGATGAAGCATTTTCTACAAGAAACTGTCATTTTTCTGGAAGTTACTGAAATGTTTTTTCAAGCTTTATTGTCCAAAGCACAAGTAACAAAATGAGCTAATTAGCTTGCATAACTGTATATTTGATGCTTAACAAGTTGGCCTGGTGAAATATGTACTGGGACAATAATATGGGGGGGGGGGGGTTCTCCTGCTGCTGTAATTGCGCTATGTAATTCTTGTGCATTTGTAGCAGTTACTAGACCTGCATAGTCAATGTTTCTTTGTTTCTAATATAGGTATCATCTTTCCCACAAGAAATGTGGCATCTAACAGCAAATGTTATCTTTGCTTCATCTTCAGTTAAATCTGGTTTTATTTCCATTCCTTAGAACACAAAGTTTATAATTTCCAAAACTACAAGCTAAAAATACTTCTCTTGACAAAAATGAATTGTGATGACATTTTGCTGTATCATTTACTAATTGCATTTTACCATGTAGCTATAACAGAGATTTGCTGTTTGTATGTACAGTGGTGTTTCAGAGATTTAGTGAGATTTGCTTTGAATGTTAGAGATTCTCAAATCTGTTTTAGGATTTGGACTGCCTCAGCCTGGATGATTCAAGGTAAACAACTTCAGACTTCAGTACTTCATTATTCTTGTACTTTCTGTAGTAACACACACACCCCCCTGCTTCCCCTCCTGAAACAGTGGCATCCATTCAGTCCATGACCAATTTGGTCAGATTCTTTTCTGCACTGAAGCAATAGATCTGGAGCCATTCTGTAACCACAGGGCCATCAGAGAGTCATGCATTTCCATCTTCCAGTGGCAGTGGCCTAAACAGAAGCAGAATCAGCACAGGCATTTTATTAAGGCCATCAAAACCAGTGCTTAAGCGAATTTATTTTGAGAAGGCAGGATTTTTCCAGCTGTATGACAGCTGGGAAACATCAGTAGGAACTTAGGTCTGCCTGTTTTGTTTTTTTTTTTTGTTTTTTTTTTTGTTTGTTTGTTTGTTTGTTTGTTTTGTTTTGTTTTTGTTTTTTTTTAATGATGTCTGGCAAAGATAGGACATAGCTGTATTTGTCAAGGATACTAGTTTTATGGTGATGAAAGGAAGAATACAAGAATCTTCTTCAGAGCTTTGTGACCTCAGTCCTGCACTTATTCTTGTCCTTTGATTTCCCATGAAGTCCTTCTCTGAGGAAAGGTAGAGACTTTATCTGTAGTAATAAATTGAAGAGTGTTGTGGAACACTCCCAGGCACTGGCACTTGATCTCAAAACCTGTTAAACTGTTACGATGGTCATGGTCACCATGTAACAGAAATAGAAACATCACAGTGTAGGATAACACAGCGGCCATTAAGTAGAGCATCCTGTTAGTGATTTTCCAATACTTAGTCTGACTATTTGAGGATGTAAGTTTGAAATTTTGTATCTGCTAATGCTTTCTTTAGTGTTAAATATTCTGGTTCTAGATATTGTTACTGTCACAAAAGCCTGTCACCTGGTGTCTTTGCATTTTTGCCCTCAGTAACTTACTGTGCACTGAAACATTAGACTTAGCAAGACATATATTTTATATTTATGCAGAGATTTTTGAATTAAAAAGCAAATATAAAGAGCACATTTTGGAAATGCTTTCTCTCTTTTTTTTTGAAATTTTTGATAGGTAAATTGACCTTTCATAATTTTAAACATGGTGTCACATATTTGTTCAGTAAAACCAGAAACAAGAATGTTGCTTCTTCAGTAATCTTTGTCTCAGAGAATTAGTAAGCACTCATCCAAGCCCCCAGACAGGGGATCACCTGTATCCTTTATGCTTTCACACTAGGCAAAAGTTATAAGATAAAATGTGAATGTGACAATAAATCTCTTTCATCTTACGTTAGAAGAATTCATGGTTAGGAAAAAAAGGCACACCATAAATAGCATCTTGCATAAATTTGAGTAAGGGAATTTATAATGTGTGCATATTAATTTTAATTTTAATGTCTTGGAATAAAACAAAGGAAAATTTGCCTTTTTATATAATAGGAATAGTTTTGGCATGTACTGGTCATTCCTATGTCAAATCAGGAGAGAAAAAAGTCTTGTGCAATGCTCCTAATAGGCAGAAAAATTCATATTAAGATACTTCATAGTTAGCTCTTCAGCATGTGACTGTTAGTCTAAAATGGTTATGATACATAGCTATGAATAGGAAATCTCAAACTCAAAGAACAAAGCAATATATAGGATGGCTATGAAATATATATATTCTACCACAGCCTTGTTAGCAGGAATGTAAGTCAGAAAGATACTACAGGTCTTTTATTTGATGCCAATATAAGACAATACCATAAGTATGAAGGTTAATGTTTGATTTTTTTCATGGTTCATTATTTCCATGACAGAGAATTAAGCAAAGGCTGGAACACGTAGAATACTGGAGATAGCAGAAGATGATATGACAACTAGTAGATAAAAATAAGGGCAAAACTATTTGAGTAATTTCTGGTTTTACTGCTTATTTTAGTCAACTTCATAAATTGGTATATACCTTTGTACAAAAGAAATATTTTTTTCTTTGCATTACACAGTTTTGCCTATGCAGTAATATAAAGGTCATTTCAATGCACTCACATTGGTTATCTTGCTACCCGCTTTCCCTGTGCAATACAGTAGTTGTGCACATATTCCTGTTTCCTTTTTTCCCTAAGCAGCTTTCTTTTTTGAGTGGATCACCCAGTGAGATCAATGGGACATTTTGTCCATTGAGAATGGTTTGAGACATTCTTTTGTCCTAGTTTTGCAAGCAGGGTAAGAACAGTGTATTGGAGGTGGGCTTTGCTGTAAAGATTTCAGAGGACATATCTCTCCTAAGTATGAAATTAAACAAGGAAGGGAAGAGACCAGCATGCCTACTAGGGCATGCATTGATAGGACAAGGGACAATGTTTTTAAACTAGAGAATGACACATTTAGATTGGACATTAGGGAGAAATTCTTTACTATGAGGGTAGTGGAACACTGCCACAGGTTGCCCAGGGAGGTGGTGCAGGCCCCATCCCTGGAGACATTCAAGGTCAGGCTTGATGAGGCTCTGAGAAAGGTGATCTAGTTGAGTATGGCCTTGCTTACTCCAGGGGGGTTGCACTGGATGACCTTAAGAGGTCCCTTCCAACCCAAGGCATTCTATGATTGATTCTTTTCTATGATTAATTCTATTACTTTTATTTTAAGTATAAACCATATCTTTACATGAATCTTCTACATTTGATGCTAGTGTTTAGTGTAAGGTTATATCTTTTAATCCTCTGATGACAAAAAATGTGAATCTAACACAAGAAGGTCTAGCTTAAACAGTAGGCCAAAAATTTATACAAATTGGTGAATGTCTGGACACAGTCCATTGTGTAGATACACGGACATTAATATTTAGCAAATATTAAGGGGAATAAATGAACAGGTCTGTCAAAATGTTTGAGTATCTGCCTCTTATTTGTGTGTCTGACTGTCGTGGCTAAGTATGTATGGATCCAGTGTCAGAAGGCAGAAGTAAGCTGTCATTGCCTATGTATAGAACTCAAATCCAGCCAAATGGACTGGAGAGCAACAATGCAAGATCAGTCTCATATGGCAATTCCCAAAAGATAATTGCACAGTCTTATTTCTGACACATTCTTTCTCCTAAGCCAGACCAATCACCACATTTAACTACAGTGTACAATAGTCCTAATAAATACAGTAACCTGGAAGAAGAGTGGTTATACTTTAATATAGAAAAGTGAGTAGTCTAGTATGAGGGAGAAAAAATAGAACAAGTGCAGAAAAAGTATACTAAATTCTTACGTCACTAAGATGATTCTTCTGTGGTTTTGTATCATAATAGTGTAAATACAAAAGAATGGAGTGTATTCTTGACATTCTGCAGCCTACTGTAAAGTTTAACTTGCATTCACTAAGAAAACAGGTGTTAAAGTTGTTAATAACCTCTGGCTATCTCATTATATTTCTGCAAGAGTTTCCTATCCGTATGAGAGGGTCAGTTGAATAGGGCAAATCCCCATTAGTCCAGTTCCTCTTTATTGGGGAGTTAAGCTAATCTGTATGATTTTAAACTGAGTTAAGTCAAAGGCAATGCTGTTTTCTGTTGACTGTGTTGCAGGGGTGACAACCTATGGCACAGAGACAGGTGACAGCTGAAGGGTAGTAGCTGTTAATTCAGTTTTCCTTGACCATGGAAGGCAAGGGGTGAAATGTTTCGTACAGATGTAGTTCACTAGGTATGGCTTCTAGTTCAAATTAATTCTGACCTTTGGGAAGTTGCTCAACATCTTTTTACCTTAATATTTCCACTACAAAGACACAAGCATGACCACAATAAAATTGCAAAGACCATGTATTGAAGAATTTTGAGATCCTCCAAAGCACAACAATGTGTTTGTAATTCTTAACTATATACAAACGTCAGTGAAAAACCTGTTCTCTACAGTTATTTTGTGTATGTTGGAAACTTGATGGAATCCATGTGGGTTTCATCTTTCAGGGACTTCAGGTGATATTACTTGCCTATATGACATACTATAAATTGCTTAATTAGCTGACAGATGAGAATTAGTAAGTGGTCTCTCGCTGTACTAAAGCAGTACTGTTACAACGTGCTGTACAGTTGGTTTAGTGGCAATTCATTCTTAGTTCTAGTCTGTGCTAGCCATGTGAACGGAACTGAAGAACAAACATTTCTGTATGGGATAGCTATCATTAATCTTGATAGTTAGTCATTGATGTCAAGTAAATCTTTAAAAAATAAATTAAAATATGCATTTTGGGGAACTGGACCTGCACTCAGTACTGCTTAAATGATTAAATTAGAGTTCTTTCTCTCTTTTTAGTATTTTCTCTTTCAATCTAAATACTTTTTTTTTTTTTTTCTCAAGGCTGTATGAGGTCCACAGGAGGAAGTCTATAGCTTTCATCTTGATTTATAGAGATGAAGATAAAAGTTTAGTCTCACAGCTTGTTGCCCATTTTTCTGCTAGATTGTTGCCTACAGCATATGTTCAAAGACAGGTTGCCCATAGTTTTATGTAGCTTTATTTCAGTAAACATAGCCTGAAGTAGAAACATATCGAATTTAGGCTAAACTTGCAGAGAGACTGGAAGAAAAACACTATGTGTAGTGTTGGGTTGCATTTAACTCTAACATGTATAATAAGCCTGTGTGGCTATGCTAGAGGGACAGAGGTGGATGGGGTTCCATCCCTTTTTTTGGATATCTGCAGGAGGGATGGTTTGTGGCTCAGAGTATGCAGAAGTGAGGTACTGTCACGTCTATTGCATTAATGTATCTTCTTGTGGCTCAGTTTTCTAGGTGTCTTGGGAATCTGTTTCTCTCAGATATATTACAAAGAATTATTTCTGTGCAAGTTTCTCATGCTGTAGAGCAGAACACTATGAAACTGGAGATGAGTAAGGAGAACTACTTTTCCCCAGCAGAGGAAGAAGACTGCTTCTTCATGCTTCCTTAGAAACTCAGTAAGCAAGACAGTACAGCTGTCACTTTGAAATTCTCTCCACTGTTATATATATAAAACATTTCCATATATAACATATTTATACACATATATTTACACACATTTTTTTAATATATGGACTCTATCTGCTGTTATAACAGCCAAGGATTTACTTTTATTGATGAGTGCCTTCAACTTTAATTAGTTTAATATTAGTTCAGTAGTCTAATATAGTTTATCTGTTAGTGTTTGCTTTCTGTAGGAGAGTGTTTCCAGTTTTACAAAAAAAGCATGCGTGCTTTTTTTTTTTTCTTGGAATAAGCATTCAGTGACACTAAAATAACAGCACCACTTCACCAGACAAAGAGATGTTTTTATAAAAGGATGCATACCTTTTACAATCACTCGCTGTTAGCATTCCCCAAATTTATTAAATATTTGGTAATGAAGGGACAGTGTTTTGTTTCTGTTGCAGTGGCAGAGCAGTACAAAATGCTGTACAAAGCTGCATTTCTGTTGCTAATGATGGAAATGTCTACCATTGACTTATGGGACGGACAGCAAATAGATTTGCACTAAAAGAGGAGAAATATTCAGCTTAAATGCATGATATGGAATGGAAATTTTTGTTAATTCTACTTAGTAGAAATAGAATAAAGTGAAGGATATTACTAGGTCTACATAGTGAAATAGTGGTTCATTAAGATCATCATCCATAACCTGCCTGTCACACACCCCTTGTTGAGGCCAGATTGTCTGCTGTAGGAAAGTTCAGACTAATCTATCCCTTATATTGTCATACTTGCTGGAGTGGCAGATTAAGATTCTATTTTTGGTGCCTAATTTCTAAATTAGCAGTTTTCATCAAACCATGTTTACTGCTGCCACAGAAGAACAAGCTGTGGTGTGCACAGTCTCACTGAGTGACGTGTAATTATAAAAAGCTGAGGATGTGTCCTTGTGCTTGGTATATCAGTCTTTCTTCTCTGAATATACTGATGAGCTCTTTGTGTATATTTAGTTGGCACATTCTTTAATAGTTAAAGTACTGGGAGGTTTTTTTCCTATCACCAACTGGTAATTGCTCAAATCTAAAAGGTTTTTTCCTTAGGTTAATTTTTTTTTTTTTTTCTGAATCTTTTGTACTGTTCCAGTCTGTGCTAAGTGGGTGGTCTTACTTTATATATTGTAGTTGTTTGAAGACAGTTTTATTATTGTAAAGTAGAAGAAAACAGTTTTCTCAGCTCATGGGGGGAAAAAAAAAAAAAAAAAAAAAAAAAAAAAAAAAATCCAAGTCCTCATAAGGTTAAAAAATACCTGTGACTGGCTTACCCTGTCCAGCCATGCAAATGGGTGAAGGTTCAAGAATCCTAGAGAAATTCCAGGAACGTTTCTAACAACTGCATCAGAGTGAAGTGAAGAATATAATTTTGCTTCCTGAAGTTGTGTTCATTGTAGATACACACTCTCAGTTCTCTAGGGAGTGAATTTGTATTGACTTCCATTCCTAAAATTAGGTTTCCTGAACACTGTCACTCTTCAGATAAATTAGAAACAATCCACCATACTTTTGAAGGTCTTAAAAGATGGTAAGCTTCTTGGGAATAGTCTCATATCAGCTGGGAAGTAACCATCATAGGGAATAAAAGGTAAAAATGGGGCACCAAAACTTGCAAACTATTTAATTTTGGCAATGAAGAGGGGTTTCTGAGGAAAAAAATGTTTGCAGAAAGGAGTATGTGCTGAATGTGGAGGAAGAAGACAGGACGTTGGCCAGGATCAGTAGACTTTTGTTCTCTTTCTGTGTAGTAACTGCCCAGTGCAACAGAGTAGTTGTCATTCAGCCCATAGCCAGGACTCACAGGGCATAGCTGTTGATGTGTACTGGTAACTCAGTTTCCATTTTAAAGTAGAAAGTAATGAAAAAGTATCACCTGCTTTAGCAGAGAGGTTGGACTAGATGATCTCCAGAGGTCCTTTCCAATCCTTATCATTCTGTGATCACGTGACAGCACTCAGTACAGTTATGAAAATGCCTTTTGTGTATCTCCATATTGTGCTAATTAATGCTAGTTAAGTAAAATCAATTCAGGTGCTGCTTAACGTAAGGCAGAATCAGACAGATTTTGAATAGGTGATCTGTATTTCTTAGAGATACTCAGATTAGTGTTGGTTTAGGAATTCCACGTATATGAATTTAAAAAAATTCAGATTTATCTTGGTAAAGAAATCTTAATACTAAGATACTAATCTGATTTACATTTCACTACTACACATATGCCTGGGTGATGAAGGAGCATTTATATTTCTTAAAACTGCTGTATATTTAAATACTAATTAACACATGGAAATATTATCACAGGTTGGATGGAATTATTTTTTATGTCAACATCTTTTATTCCTCAATCCACCTTTTTACCTTTTCAGGAAGGTCATTCAGTATAAAAAAACTCATTCTTTATTCAGACTGCAGTTTTTAAAAGAAGGATCTAGCAGTCTTGAAAAGGACTTGTAATCACTCCTTTGGATTTCTTTAGATATGTTTGCTGAACTCCTCAGGGAGTCTTTGATATTCTGACAGGTCATGTTAGTGCAGTATGTTTGCTGAAAATATTCTTTGTCAAAGAGGTTGCACTTTTTTTTTTTTTTTTTTTTTTCTGTTTGCCTCTTGAAGCTGTATGGCACTCAAAAGCCTATGGTGAGAAAATGGGATAAAGAGAATGGTGTAAATATGATAACTGGCAGCTATTTGGTGCAATAACTTGAAAAGATTTTTCATCAGTGGAGGAGCAATGGTTCATTCGGAGTAAAATGGTAAACATCAGGTTTTGATTAAAACATCTAAAATCTATACTATGGAGTTCCTTAAAGAAACTCTGACTAGAGCTGCTTTGAGTATTCCTGTGAAGTTGAAGTTATTTCAGATTGGGGTTACTCACAGAGCACTGGGTAGGGAAGTAATGCCTGCATACATTTAGCAGTATCTGTGGGACTCTCTTTCAATCATGCTAGTACACTATTATCTCCAGATAACAGATATGCAAACAATATTTTAGTCCTGAAAATGCTAATATATTCAGGTTGCATTTTCTTTTTCTTTGGTACAGACTTCTTACCTGTAAATTCCAGACAAAGAAGAGCACTAAAATAAATCATAGTGATTTCATTCTACTCTTACTCTTATAAATTGTTGCCTAAATTCCCAACACCTCTTCACTATTATTTTTAAGTAATTTTGAAGTATTTTTAAGCTTCTATAAAGCTTATATAAGCTTCATTTTTCTTAAGCCCCACTATATCTTCTTGGTTTTAAAGGTAGGATATAATATTAAGTGAAAATAGGGTTTGCTTCCCTGAGAAAATTTTACTGCAGTCAAAGCAAGCTTACTGTGCATTAGTGAAAATAATGACTGGCTTAATGAAATTTAGAAGAAATTAGATAAATAGATGAAATATGAGGATTCAAAACAAATTGTATAGTAACTCTGAAGAGTGAATGCAGAAAACTGAGCCTTCAGCTTGGATGTGGAAAGGACAATAATACTTGTAAACTAGCATGGAAAATGTATTTTGAAGAAGGGGAAGGTTAGAATGTGGAAGTGTCATTGGGCGAGGTGGATACTTTATTATGTTAGATTGCTTTTGGAGTGATATATAGGTGAAGGATGATGAGACAAGAGACTAAATCAAATGAGAAGGGAGGAACAGTTATGTAGAGCCTCCAAGGTGAGGGCAGGAAGAATTTAATTTAAAAACTAACTTTTTGAGGAAAATTTGATTTTTAAAAATCTGTGTTTCTTAATAAGTGGAAGATTGCTATGCAAGCAATACAGTCTGGTTCAAAAGTAATTCTCCCATCTTCAGGCTTCTCAAAGGAAAAATCATGAAGTGGACCAGAACTAAATGTCTGCCAGATCCAAATACAGCTTGAACTTCATTTCCAATTCTAATTTAGAAGTCATAAGCTTCAAGTGATTTGCTGTTGATCAACTTAATAGCCTTTATACTTGTCATAATATCTCTCTTCTGAAAGGCCTGGTTTGTATGTTCTGCTCAGAATCTCAGGACTATATTGCTTGCCAGATTTCAGTCTTGGAAATCATTCTTCCCTGATCAGATTGATGGGGTAATGGACCATTAGTAAGGGTCACTGAAGCATAATTGCACTGTTTGATTTGTGCAGAATTTGGCAGTCAAAGTATTTAAAAATTTAGAGATAACTTTTCTTCTTTAGCTTTATCATCCAGTCTGTGGGGACAGAAATCACTATTCATTTAGGAATGTCTAATGATTTTCTTTGCTCTTCCTCTCTAGGAAGTCCTGCTTGCCATGTAGAGAACCAGAGAGAGGTAGGAAAGACTTTTAAAATTTCTATCTAACTATTTGTCTTTTGGGGGGAAAACATAACTTTTCTCAGAAGACTGTTTACAAAGAGTTTTGAAACAATACATCACTAATCAGAGCCTTTTGCAGATAAACACTAGGGTATTCCAGGGTGAGACATGAATGCCAGTGGAGCTGAATGATTGCCAAATTGTTCTGAACATATTCAGCCTAGGCTAAGAATTGTGATTTTGGTTGTTTTGTATAACCTTCAATTTAACTTCAGACTCTCTTCTCTTCCCCCACTCAATAAACCTAGGTGGATACAATTACTTTGTTTTGAATGTATTTCAACTTAGGCAATTATGTTTTTTGGCAGAAAAAAAGTAAGTGCTAGGTTGACTTAGGAGTTTCCCATTTTTTTCCTCTTTGTCTTCAGAGAAAGGTGAGAACAGGTTTTTGGATCCTGATATATTATGCTGACATCTGAATATCACTTTTTTGTGTCTGCTGTGATGGCTAGCAAAATGTGCATGCTATTGAAATTATGTTTTCATTTTTTAAGCCTAGTTGTTTAATCACCACGTAGTGATACCAGGACAAACATTGTGCATTTTTTTGTAGCTCTCCATCTCTGTCTATATCCATCTGTTGTGTTTTCTTTTTAGGTAGATGCTGAAACATGTAGTATGGAGAGCAAATATAACAGAGTTAGAGTCAAATGGCATTTCATGTTGTATGCTAACTGTCTCAATTTTTCACAAAGTCTTTGCGGTCCAGGAGCTGTACAAGTCTAGATATTATAATTTTAAAGATGCAGATGTGGGTAATTCTTAGAAGTCATTGTGTGTTAGGCACAAAAGCTACACTGCCCAATGTCACCTTTTTTAAACATTATAGAGCATCCATTGAATTTTTTCAGTAGCTTTTGGATCTCTCTAGACAGAAGAAAACAGGACAGTCCAAATTTTGTCTGGTTCTATAGTAATCCATGGATAACAGAGTAGGCCTCCCTTGACCACAGTTTGGACATAACCAGTGGGGTTTAGAGGGGTGGCAGAGGAAGAGGAGTGGGACTGTGTATAACAATGGTATATCCTTCTGCTCTCCTTCAGGAAAACCTGCATGCTTGGCCACTCTCTAAAATGCCTGTACACTAATGGATGCAGTATGGGGACAAATGGGAAGAACTAGAGATCTGTACGTGGTCTCAGGACCATGATCTCATCACAGTTACTGAGACATGGTGGGACAGCTCACGTGACTGGAATGCTGTTGTGGATGGCTGTGTCCTTTTTAGGAAAGATAGGTCAGCAAGGCACAGCGGTGCAGTTGCTCTTTATGTGAGAGAGCAAGTGAAATGTATCAAGCTCTCCCTGGGGGTGGATGAAGAGGGAGTAGAATGTTTGTGGGTGAAGATTAAGGGGCAGACTAATATGGGAGACATTCTTGTGGGTGTTTACCGCAGGCCACTTGATCAGGATGAGGAAGCTGATGAGGCTTTCTAGAGACAGCTGGAAGTAGCCTTACAATCATAGGCTCTGGTTGTTATGGGGGACTTCAATTATCCTGAGATTTTCTGGAAAAACTATACAGCCAAGCACACTAAGTCAAGAAGGTTCTTCTAGTGCATTGACAATAACTTCTTGATGCAGGTGGTGGAGGAGCCTACAAGGAGAGGAATAGTGCTGGATCTTGTACTGATAAACAAGGAGGCACTTGCTGAGGATGTGAAGATAGGGGGCAGCCTTGGATGTAGTAACCATGAGATGGTGAAGGATCATATGCAGTAGGCACAGAGCCACAAGCAGGATTACTGGCTTAGACTTCGTAAGGGCTAACTTTGGCCTCTTCAAGGACCTGCTTGGAGAAGTTCTGTGGGATAGGGCTCTAGATGGTAGGAGGGCCCGAGAGAGCTAGTTAATACTCAAGCACCATTTCCTCCAAGCTCAAGTTTGGACCCTCCCAAACAGTAAGAAATAAAGTAAGAGAGCTAGGAGACCTGAATGGGGGTGGGCAGGGGGCTAATATAATAATACGAATAAATGTAAGTGGAAGAAGAAAGTATATAGAACATGGAAGAAGGGGCTGACCACTTGGTCAGAATACAGCAATGTTGTCAGAGGATGTAGGAATGCAATAAGGAAAGCTAAGGCCTACTTAGAACTAAACCTGGCAAGGGACGTCAAGGACAAGAAGAAAGGTTTTTGAAGTGTGCAGGAGACAAAAAGAAGACTAGAGGAAATGTGGGCCCAGTGCTGAATGAAGTGGGTGCCCTGGTGACCAAGGATACAGATAAGCTGGAGTTACTGAATAGAAGCTTTGTCTTTACTGCCAAGACCAGCCCTCAGGAGTACCAGACCTTCAAGACCACAGAGGAAGTCAGGAGAAATGAAGGTTTTGTCTCAGCTGAAGAGGAATGAGTTGGAGATCAATTAAGCAAACTGAATATCCACAAATTGATGGGCCCTGATGGGATGCACCCATGAGTGCTGAGGAATCTGGTGGAAGTCATTGCTAGGCCCTTGTCCATAATCTTTTAAATGTCCTGGGGAACAGAAGAGGTCCCTGAGGATGGGAGGAAAGCCAATGTCACTCCAATCTTCAGAAAAGGCAAGGAGCACCCAGGTAACTATAGGCCAGTCAGCCTCACCTCCATCCCTGGAAAGGCGATGTAACAGCTTGTTCTTGGTGCTACATCAAAGCATGTTGACAAAATGAGGCTTATCATGAGTAGTCAGCATGGATTTAACAAGGGGAAGTCATGCTTGACCAATTTGATAGTTTTTCTTGATGGCATCACTAGACAGATAGACAAGGGAAAGGCAGTGGATGTGGTCCAGCTTGACTTCAGCAAAGCTTTTGATGTTGTGTCTCATGGCATCCTCACAGCCAAGCTTAGGAAGTGCAGATTGGATCACTGGGCAGAGATGTATTGGGAGCTGGCTGAAGGAAAGAGCTCAGAGTTGTGGTCAGTGGGAAAGAGTCTGGTTGTAGGCCTGTGGCTAGTGGCATACCTCAGGGGTCAGTACTGGGTCCAGCCCTATTCAGTATATTAATCAATCATCTGGACGAAGGGATAGAGTGTATTCTCAGCAAGTTTGCTGACAATACAAAACTGGGAGAAGTGGCTGACCTGCCAGAAGGCTGTGCTTCCATCCAGCATGACCTGGACAGGCTGGAGAGCTGGGAGGGGAGAAATGTAATGAAGTTCAGTAAGGGCAAGTGTAACGTGCACATCTGGGGAAGAACAACCCCATGTATCAGTACAGGCTGGGGGCTAATCTGTTGGAGGGCAGCTCTGGGAAAAGGACGTGGGAGTCCTAGTGGACATCACAACAACCATGAGCCAACGGTGTGCTCTCAAGGCCAAGAAGGCCAATGGCATCCTGGGATGCATTAGGAAGAGCATGGCCAGCAGGTCAAGGGAGGTTATCCTCCCCCTCTACTCTGTGTTGGCGAGGCCCCACCTGCAATACTATGTCCAGTTCCGGGCTCCCTGGTTCAAGAAAGACAAGGAACTACTGGAGAGGGTCCAGCACAGGGCCACTAAGATGATTAAGGGCCTGGAGCACCTACCATATGAGGAACAGCTGAGAGAGCTGGGTCTGTTTAGTTTGGAGATGAGGAGGCTGAGGGGGGATCTTATCAATACTCATAAATATCTAAAGGGTGGGCATCAGGAAGATGGGGCCAGGCTCTTCTCAGTGGTGTCCAGTGACAGGACTAGGGACAATGACCATATAAACTGGAAGACTGGAGGTTTCAACCTCAACATGAGGAAATACTTCTTCACTGTGAGGGTAAGGGAGCACTGGAACAGCCTGCCCAGAGAGGTGGTGGACTCTCTGTCACTGGAGACTTTGGAAAAGCCCCTGGACTTGCTCCTGTGTGATCTATTCTATGCAATATTGCTCTGGCAGGGAGGGTCAGCCTTAGATGATCTTTAGAGGTCCCTTCCAACCCCTACACTGCAATTGAATGGGGTTCTTCTGATATAAAGTATCCAAGGGAACTCTAAGTCCTAGACCTTATCTTGACTGCAGACGCATCATGTGAAGTGACAGCAATATAAAAGACAGCCATATACATTATCGTGCAATATGAATTAGGCTTAGTTTGTTTTCATTACAAGTATGTCTTTGACTTCTATGGATTTTCATCCCATCACTATTTCAATATCTCAGAATCATATATTTTTCTGCTACATTACTGTTTTGAAACATTTAGCTTTCACACATCTACATTCAGGGCCATCATGAATATAGCTCTTCATTCAGAAGCTATTTGACAGTTGGAGAGGCTCCTAATTTAAATCAATTAAAAGGAAAGTTATTAGTTGCATTTTCAGTGCTCATCTTCAACTTTACAACTTTACAAGAATGTGAGAGGAAGAGGATTTGTGTTATTGAAACCATCTACTCCTCAGACTTAAACTGGTCCTCAAAATTCATCAAGTAAAGCTGGGAATTAGGAACAACTAATTCTGCAAAGCACAGACAGGAAAGCTGCAGTATACATGTGGGTTGTTAGCTGAGATCGTTACCTGGTAAGAGAATTTGTGGTATCAAATAAAAATGTATGTCTATTTACATCTAGTGGAGGTAAACAGGTAAGCATCTTTCTGTTACCTTAGATACCCTCCCCCTGCCACCCATTTGTTTTTTCAGTGAAGTGTGGCTATTTTATTTTTGTGATGACACTTTGATTGGAGAAGCTTGGTAAACAAATGAGCTGTGAACATTGCTTCAGCAGTTTCTTTGGGTTTATTGGTCCTTGGGATAGTCTATGTTACTGAGTTTGTACTACCTGTTCCTCAGGCATATGTCTTGGTTTTGGAAATACCATCTTCTAGATAACTTTAGATTTTGTATATTTTTTCTTCACATTTCTATACTTTTTTCTACTGCTTCTTCTTTCCACTCCTTCCTTGCTGTTAATAGAAATGATTTACAATTATGCTTTGTCACTAAGAGAAAGGATATACCATTAAAATGCACCCTGACAAGATTTACTTTTTTGTATGTGTATGAACTTCAGAATAGACTATTTTTGCTCCTTGACATCTTTCTCAAACCCCTTTCCTGTCCCAAGTGCATACTGTACTTTCATTAAGATACAATGCAGTTAAGTTGAATTCTGAACTGGTATTTTGAGTCTTACAGGTCAGTCATTATTATCCAAGAGGAGAGTCAGTTTATTGAAAATGTACTGGTTCTGCTTTTGCCTAATTCTACTGAATACGTGATATTTTTTTCAACATTATAGTACTGCTTCACGCAAGTAGTAAAGACAAATGTCCAGTTTTATCATCTTTGGTTCTTCAATGAGATAAACTTAGCTGTACAGTAGCTGATGCAAACTTCAGTGAGTGCATCACCATTTTATTGTTTACTGAGAGTGCAAATGCAAAAGAGGACTTTTCCAGACAAATTCTTGCCATTGTGATTTGTATGTGCACTTTGGAATTTTAGAGGAAAACATATTATATTCAGTTCTGTTCTTTCTTGTTCTACTTCTAATAATTGGTACTCTTCCAAATTTTAACACATTCCTTTGTCATGCCATGTATGTATGGTAATGATGAGATACACTTCCTTCAATGTTAGTCTGTTCTTTTAACAATCCATATGAGTGACACAGATGAATAAAATGTAGCATTTCAGGATCCAAAGTAATACATGAAATTAAAAAAAATGACTGTTTGAGGAAAAATTAGTCATATGCAGAGGGACCTATTAAAGTTGCCTCATGTATCAAGCCTTTGTTCTGAGCATGTGTGACTGGAAGTGAAAAGCTAGGCTGTCAGAATTTGTTTAGCTAATGATTCTAACTTGTTAAAATTTTAACCATACCTCCTTTTGTTTTACTTCAAAGGATTCATAATGCTCTTTATATTAATTTGTCTTATATTCTTGAAAATATAATATTTTTTTTAGTTACTAATTTGACATTGATTTGACTGCTCAGCAAATAGTGTTTATAAGTAATTTTGATTTTGAATATGGGGTTCAGTGTAAAAAGAATCTGCATAAAACTTATAGCTCATATACATACACATTTTTGTTACTAAGACATGGAATACAGATCAAGTGTGAGAAAAGCTTGAAGCTAGACTGTAAGATGTGAATGCTGAAATCTATCACAATGTATACTGTCAGAGAAATACACATTTAAAATCCTCAGTCATGTATAATAATAGACTCAAACATGAAACTTGAAGAACACTTTTGTCTCAGAAGAACTTGAAAACTGTCCTAAAAGTACAATGTGTGAAGAAACTCATGTTTTCAGTGTGGCACTACCAGGCTCGTTATCTTCAGCCTATCCCTATGCGGTGAACAGTAAGAATGGATTTTGCTTTCCATGAGAAGCTTCTGGGTAACCATCTGGTTACAGAAAATGTGGATGTGGGCGCTTGCCATGAGGTAAAGGTGATACAAAACAGTTTTAGGTTATGATTATGTTTTGCACTCTTCTGTCCTCCTACCAATCCCTGCCCACACTGCAGATATTTTGCTCCCTGAGCCAGCTCCAGAGCAGCAGAGTGAATGGAGATGATCCTGTGGTTTTTGAGTGGCTTTGGAGTAAGTTCAGCTTCATAACCTGTTCCATTTTGAAATATTCAAAATGCAGAACCTGCTTCTACCAATGTACATAGGAAGGTGGGCTAACCAATTCCAAGGTAAAGAGAGATGTTTTTAAATGGATATATCCAAACACAATTGTTTACGTGTGTAGCTTCTTGGTCATCAGAAAAAGGGCCTCCTGAAACAAGTGTGGGAAAAGAAAGACAGCTTTAGGAATGCTTTGAAAATACTGCTTCAAACCAAAAGCAGACAATAGGGAGCTGTTGCAAAGGTGACTCTCAGTAAAGCAAAAAACCTGAACTTTTTGCTTCTCACCTAGAAAAATCTGACTGATAATAAAATTTCTTTTTCCCCTGTTTGTGATGGAGTTGAACTCTTAAAGGCATTGCATAAGGAAAGCAGCAGTCTTACCCTCCCTTTAATCTGCATGTCTCTTGATTTTGCTGGTCTCTGTTAGAACAGTTTGATATGCCCCTGTCCATTGCTTCCTTTGTAGTAAAATATTCCTGTTAAAAATACAGCTTACTTGTATTTGTCATGTCATAAGAAGTCAGGTGGATTATTTACCTTATCTGTGAGGTGAAAACTCACACAATAACAAATCCATTTAGTACTAGTAACCAGCAAGTTTTTGTTTGGATTTGCTTTCAAACTAAGAAGCAGTAAAAGAAGGGTATAGTCTGACATGTGTCTGGTCACAGAACCACACGAGAGGCAGCAGCATTTAAAATGCACTCTGCTCACAACTAGGCTATGTTAATAGTTGTAGTTTTATACCATATTGGTTGGCCTAGATAGATTGTATTGGTGTTAATTGCAAGTATAGAAAAGTGTGTATATATAGAAATCTGTGCCATTATATTGTTATAAAAGATGTATGAATTCTAAAGCACACACAGATACATTCAGTACATGCTTTGTATTTCCTTTCTGATACAATGAAGAAAGAAACTACAAGGAGAATTACACTCTAAGCAATGCAAGGGACTTCCTACTATTTTAGGGAAATATTACGTATAGAATAGCATGCCACTGTATGTGTCCCTGTATACGTATTATTTACATTTTTGCAATTCCCACTGTATTTACCAAAGCCAAAGACTGGTTGCTAGTGTCAAATAGTGACCTGCTGAACCAGTCTCTGCATCTTTTATGTGGTGACAACTTTTTTCCTCTTTGTGTGTGAATCTTGAGATTGTTCTCTCTTTCTGTCTTCGCAGCAGAGATTTTGTCATGACAGTTACAAGTTGGCATATGGAGGCAACAGCCTTTTGGACATCAGAAGTTGCAACATCAGAACAAGCCACATTAGTAGACTAGATGAAGGATGCTTCCTTGTTGATTAATATCATGTGAAGAGTTACATCTGCATGAAAATGTGTGTAGTTTTCTATGGAAAACTAAGGGTATTCCTAACTCTCTGCCCAGATTGAAAATGCTCACTCAAGTATGTGAATGGCCTAAGATGCCTGTATGCTAGAGCATATTTTTGGATTTCTTGTTGATTAATACCATGCTTCAGTGCATACATCTGTCTGTGTACTGAGTGCCATTTTCAAAGGAAGATGAGTGATATACATCAATTAAAAATGAAGTCAAAGTTTCAGACTTAAGCAAATTTCAATAACTTTTTAATATTAAGGTTTTGCCAGATTGAAATGATAAACAAGTTTATACAATTCCCAGAATAAATTAAATCAATTTCACAAATGTAATTAATAAAAGCTGGTGAGGCTGAATAACCCTTCTAGCCCTCCTTATTCTAAGAGATCAGGAAAATGCAAGAAACGGGTAAAAGATATTTTGTTGTTGTAATAGTGTAGAATGGACTTGGTTAGATAACTGCAGTAATTTCCCAGTGACTAAGCAAATAATTTCAGAGTAGTTTGGCAGGTCTGCAGTTCACAAAGCAGAAGCTATGTCTGTATTTTACCACAGAAACATTTTAACCTACCCTTCAAACTGTGCTTCAAAGGTCAAGCTTCCAGCTTTCCTAAAGCTGTGCCTTCAAATCCGTTTTGAGTAGTGGATGCATTGTCTGTCAGGCTTGGAAATGCAAGCTATTAGCCTAGAAGTTACCAAGTGAAATAGAAAAAGTAAAAAGTCTATAAGAAACTTAACCCATACAGTTTATCAATGACTAAACCAGCTATACAAATAGGGATGATTGAAACTGCTTCAGAATGCCAGTTACTTATAGAATACCTGCTATCCTCTAGATAGGTTAAAAAATAATCTATTTGCAGCCATAAAGTTGAAGAATGCAATGAATTTTTCAAGCTCAAGCTTCACTGCACTTGTCTTTCATGCTTCCAAATGTGTCCTTTTAAGATATTATACTGTTTCACACCTGATTGAATTAAGAATTTAGGAAGGTACCTTCTCATAGTATATCTGTTCTTAAGTCTCTTATCATTTCTTAATGTTGAAACACATATGTGCCAATATCCATGGGGCAGCTGAAAAGTATTTATAAAAAAATGTCATGGCTGATGCTTTTAAAGCTCTATTTGAATATCTAAGGAAGACTTAGGTTTCATACTTTACAGAAAAAATTAGACTGCTTATCTGCAGACAAATACTCTATACCATAGTATACTCCTTCAAAAACAGCGCTTAGTGACATAAAAAGGGTCAGTAAATTGTAACCTCAGGGTAGTAGGCTAACAGTGACCAAATTTGTCACTAGTGTAATTCCATTACAGTTAACCAAATTACAGTTGAAATTATTTGTCCCTATTAATCTGCAAGTAGTGTTTTCTGAGAGGCTGGAGGACACACTGTGTATTTTAACAGTGATGTTCAGTAATAAGTTTCTAACTTCCAATCCATATTGTGTGAAATCAAATAGACTGCACAGCAGAAATTTCTGATGTGCTTACATGTCTGGATCTTCCTTAAAGATTGCATATTCCTAAATACATATATTATCTAAATCTGCTTTCTTACATAGCTATTTCTAGCCTCAGTTTATAAGGTTATTAAAGCAATGTGGTGGTGGTGGTACATTCAACCAAATTTCAGTGCTTATGTATGTTTACAAAGGTGCTGATGGATACTTACACCTATAAACACAGATAGAGATACTGCAGATGTACCAAGCATTTGTAACAGTTTTGCACTCTAAATAATTCAGTGTGTTTGGAGGTATTCGAAACAAAAACTGCCTTGGGATATTAGTAGGTCATACATTCAGTGAGAATCGGTTTCTCCATTAACTAGCGCTGGCATTGAATCAATATACTGTGAGCTATGCTGTCAGCTTGTTCATTTCTGCTTCATAAAAATGTGAAATAAATATCCAAATTTCACAATGTTTATTTGAAGCAGAAAGAATCTCAGTGACTAATTTTGCCTATGAAATTGATGAAGGACTGAGGAGAACAGCGGAGCTCAGGACCTTGGACAATTCTTTGTGGATGGGGGTTTTTGTAGAGCAGTTAAGCATTATAGTTTTCCTTGTTTCTTAGACAGTTCTTTTCTGTTTGGGTGTTGGGGTTTTTTATAGAATCAAGGCCTGTATGTTAAGAGACTGTTTTCATGCTTGCACAAATCACTGAAACTGCATAAACCACTGACTGAGATAACTACATAAGGAGATACATGTTAGAGTGTGAAATTTCTGCTTTAAAAGAATTACAAAGTTTTTGCTCAAGTGTCATGAAGAGGAGGCTAAATTAAATTCTTTTAAGGGTAAGTGTCTGAGGTTGTGATATCTCACACAACAGATCAGCTTTCATGTACTTCAAGATACCTGTATTTCTGTTAGCTCATGTGCGTGCAAAATAATTCATGCTTGGCTCAAAAGCATTTATCATCAGTACATGTTAGGTTTGTTTCCACTTATAAACTGTCTTCTACAGAAAACTGACCTTTCCCTGAATAGGTCAACATCTTACAGAGCTCAGGGACCAGCATCTGACCTATGTTACAATGATGAATTTCTAGAGTATCTTCACTGATGTCAATACAGCTACTCCATTATATACTGGTGTGAAAGCAGAAGTTTCACTGGGACCTTCCTTCAAGTATCTAGCTAAACAGTTTAAAAACTTTAAGTCAGTTTCTTTGCAATGGTAATTAATTAAACAAAGGCTTTCAATGTAGCACTTACACTCTGCCAGAAAAAGCAAAGGAGCTGGTCAAAGGAGATGGACTTGTAGGTGAAGACATCTTCTAACCTTTAACCTTAGAGATTGTAATTTGTATTCGTAGTGGAGACAACTGTCTACGGACACACTTGCCAAAATGATGTTGTAAGGCTATGTGACTGCCTGTGGTTAAACAGTTCTACCTTTTTTCTTTGATGGCTCTTTTATAATCTCTATAAGAAAAAAAACAAAACAAAAAACAAACTGAGATGGATATTCTGTTTTAGAAAAAGGAAAATAAAATTAGTTTACTTTGAATAACAATGGATATCACGGGCAGAATCCATCACAGATGATCCATGCAAAATTGATATTACATATTACTGGACAATTTTTTTTTAATTGATATTAAAGAAATTTAGGATGCTTTCAAACAAAGCTCTGTGTAATCCTCTAGAAGTGCGCTTTTCTGCTTTAAGGAACCTTCAGAAATGTCTGTTTATGATAAACCACTTCAAGCATAAAGTTTTCAGACATGTAGAATATCAGTAACTATAAAGAAAAAACATGTCTGTTTTATTCAGATCATTTTCCAATTTATCTAAATGAAAGGCTTGCATTTTTTTTTTTCTTTTGTCCAAGATTCCAATTTTCAGTGCTTTATTGCATTAAAACAGGCAAACAAAAATGGATACATTTTCTGAGATGCGGGTTTAACACCAAACTCAGGGCAACAGGTACAATCTTGCAAAATATTACTGGGCTTGGATTTGCATGATACTACCAACAGAAGTCCTCTGAAGTGGTTAAATTCAGTCCAGATTTAGTGTTGGATCAGTGGTGTCATTTTACATTCATTTAGGACGTTTTTGTTGTGTTGATTTAGACCTTCTGCTGGGCTGATTTCTGATGGGAGAGCATTGAGGGGTAGTGTCTAAGTTGTGGAACCCATCAGAGTGATGATGCTACATTGTTCAGCAAACCAAATAAGGATTCCACGAGGTATCTCATTACCTATATATGTTATACCTCTTCTGCGGTGAGTAAAGCATGTTAGTATCTTCCAAGTTTCTCCTTTATTTTGCTGATTGATATGACTCACATTCTCATCTGGTACAACAAAAATAGGTGATTAAAAAAAATATATAAAAGAAAAATGTATCTAGTCTTGTATACAGTAAGGTCACTGTTCGATTATTTTTCTTTCCAAAACTGTAGGTTTTCATTCCCTATCTGTTATCCTTCTTTGTTCCATAGATGATGAAGCTAAAACTTGCATCATACCACTGAGCTTTCTCTCATATGCTCTGTATGTATTATGTATATGCATATACAAATATATGTAAAATTATATATAGGGAGAAAGAATAAATTACTCCTCAGGTTGTATAACTGTCCTGTGCCCAGATGGGAGGGGTTAGGTTAAAAGCAGATGGGATGAGTGGAAGCTTAAACCGGGTTATATAAGTTAGAAATATTTAATTTTTTTGTGGGGAAGATGTAAAGATTATTATTGGATAATAATGCAGACAGTGGACTAATGAAGTTCCTTTAAGTACTCAGGAAATTGATTTCCTTTTGAAGTGAAGGTCAGTTTATAAATGAAGACATCTGAAACAATGGTCATGATAGTAATGAACCAGCTACAGTGTCATCCTTTTACTCATTGGGCTGTTTGCTTGCATCAAATACTTCATAATGGCTTTTTCTCACATTTGATGCTATCTATGAAAAATCACATAGTTCTATGAAGGTCCTGGTTCTTGACCTGTAATCCCAGAGTCACTGAGAAACTTTTAATATCAGTCAGTGTTGTTTTCACCAGGGTGTGTGTATTTAGTGGACTTTATATAAAAAGAATAACTGTATCAGGATGGTATTCTGACACATGTGCTTAATTGATGACATCCAGGAGCTGAAATATGAATGCAAAGAAGCATGAGTATGAGACTGGAGTGCTTTTACCAATAAAGATCACATTCATTTCAATAAAAATCTCTGCTGGATATTTTTAGACAGAATATTCTTCCCACATAGGAAGCATAGATATGAAACTACACCCTATAGTGTTTTGATCATTTAAATTCAGAGTTCAGTATTGAATCCAGCATGGGTACAATTCATTGCTTAAGATTTCCTAGCTACTACAGAATGCATTAATAATATGCACTAAAATAGAGAATGCTCCCAGACTTTGGGCAACACTGGTTTCAGCTGTGCAGTTTGGAAGTGAGCATGTAAAGCTACGTACAAAGAAGATATGTGAACAAATGTCCTTGTAGGAAAATTAAATCAGTTAGACTATATGCTAGAGACTGATCATTTGATTTTGCACTGTGTTTAAATATTGCTGAATGAGTTTGAAAGCTCAGGCAAAGATGTGGGTCCTCTAAGGCAGAGACAAAAGACAGGATTAAGAGCTACTCATTGTTCTGGGAATGAAAACTGGTTTACATGGTGCAGTTGCAGATAAATACTGAAAAAAATACTTTCTGTATATTAAGCATAGATTTAGCACATATTATGTTCTAGAATTAGAAAAAAAAAAAAATACAAATGATGTGGTGTTTCTTAATGTTGGTGAATGACCTCCATTTCATGGCATCACATATCTAATAGACTCATAGTGCCTTAGTAGAAACATTATAGAAGTATAATCCAGTAAGGCAAAATGTTGAACTACAGAGACAGTAAACTTGAGATAAAAGCACTTAATCCCATCATCCTTTAATAGGAAACAGTAGTGATTACCAAGGCACAGGATTGTTATATGCAATGTTTTTTCTTTGGCACAAATGTGTACTTCATACAGAGCTGAAGTAAGAACTACAGTTAAGCAAATAGTGTATAGTAAATTGAAGGCTGCGGATTGTGCATTTTTTTTACCCCTGCTACATTTCATTGAATAGGTAAGTCTGTCTGTTTCTTTTGTCCCATTCTTTTTTTTAAATGTGATTCTTTTGAAGAGTTTTCCATGTGAGTGCTGTCTTACGTATGGGAATCTTGTGCTTAGTTAATGTGTTTTGGTAGTTTATGTTTCTGGTAGTCGTGAAAAATGAATACAAAAGATCCTAGTGCCTTGCTCTTTTTCCAGCATAGTGTATGTAAGATAGCTATAAGAAAGAAACTTTGTATCTGGGTTTATGTAGTGTTTTACCTGTTGATTATGCCTTGCTTTTCAGCTACCTACTGCATAATTGGGCTTATTTATTTGACATAAGGCTGCTTTGTGTTTTGTTTCACCACCAGGCCAAAGCATTTGGGTCTTGCTATGCATGTCCGTGTTGACAGCCCTCTATTAAATAACATGATTCCTAATGACAGACCCATTTAAAGCTTAGCGGTGCCTCTGAAATTTTATTGAAATCCTCAGCAATTCACCGTGGTCTAGACAGTGATCCTGTTTAAGTATACAACTATCCTCCATCTTCATGGAAGTCATACATGTATGTGTGCTGGTTTTAGGTTGGTTTACTTTATTCAGATAAGAATATATAGTTATTTATCATTCAGCAGAAATGTTTCCTACCCTCTGCAGAGTTACAGGAATAATTCCTTAAATTTATCTCTAGAGAAAAACCAACTGGGGAAATATATTTTTTTATCATTTTTTTAATACTGGCAGTCTGGAAAGATATAGCATTACTGCATTTTGTCGGCACAAATAGGGTATGGACTTCAGTAATATTTACATTAAAAGCCCTCATTTACTTACATGTAGTTACTATAGCAGTTCCTGAAGGCAGCCAACTGAAATACGGATTTTGCGTTCTTGCTTCATATATGACTATTTTGTCACTGAAAACCAAAAGGTCATTACTTGTAATCCTCTTCATTGGCATTTTAGTTGTATATTACCAAACATGCGCTGCTTAGTACAGTTTTGTACTATATGCTCGATTCAAGGAACATTTGAGAGATGATGTTTATTAGAGAGGAGGTAACTTGGTATAATACAGCCTTCATCAGAAATCTGTATTTTTAAGTACTGTCCCATAGTAATGACTAGTGAGCAGCAAGGGAGCAGTGAGAATATATAAAAATATATATCCATATATTCCTAACATACACATTTGCAACATATAAACATAATGCCTTATAAAGTGACTTCCAGCAAAGGGGAAGATTTCCTCACTACTGTGGATCAAAACCCAAGACTGTAGTTACAGTGGACGTTTTGACTTCATTTGACTTTAGGGAGAGAACTTGAACCAAAATCTGAACTTCTGACCTGTGCTGTTTATTACTGTCAGTGACGACTATGAGCTTGTTTCTATTTGTTTTCCTTTGATAAGATGCCTGTGTATTTTGGCTTCTTCAGAAGAAGGACATGTATGAGAAGATAACTAAGTGATGAAATCCAGGCTTTACTCCTACCATAAAATGACCTTTTAAAAAGTGCATCATTTGGCAATGTTGTATTCATTGATTTTGACATTTGATTTTTTTTATCCTTTAGAGCACTGTGAAAATTCTTGGAATTTAATTCTGTAACACAGGTGCGCTAATAATTTCTGCTTAATAAGGGCAAAACTTATGTATTTCTTTACTTAGAAATTATGCTAGTTATTATGGAACCAATGAAAATGCAGAAGGGGAGTAGATTTTTTTTTTTTTAATTGTCTTGACTCTGACTAAAATGTGATAAATTTTAGAAGATTCTGTTTTATAAATAGTGTTTCCTACCGATAGACTACAACCAGCATCTGAAGTTAGTATTGCAAATTAAAAAAATGCAAAAAATAAATTCAAGGAAAAGCAGAAAAGAACCACAGACTGAGCATGGGAAAAAAAAAAAAAAAAAAGAGACGGCAAATGTGTTTACATGTGCTTCTGTTACAATGATGTTTTATTACTTTAGCTTATGAAAGGCAACTTGTTCTCTTAGGCTACCTTCATGCAATAGAAAAATTCTTACAGTCTCCAGTTTGTAGCCTTCAGGCTGATAAATTCAGCAGCTCAATGAGTGGGTGACAGAAAGGTCATCTTACAGATGAACTATCCTATGTATCTTTACAAATATATTATGCATTCATACGTTGTGGTAGAAACCATATGTCTTCTTCCTTGCTTCAGGCTATGGATTCATCAGTTACAGGTGACATATATAGTTGTTTGTAGTGTTATGACACCAGAGATGAAATGACTGAATGAAGTAAGCCTTTCTTTGAAATGTTCGGAACATACCAAAAGGTTCAGCAATTCATTCAGTTAAGCATACAAAATGGTATCACCTACCTGAAACTCATATGAATGAGATAAACTTCCAGGGCTTGACAAATAGGGTTGTAGTATAAATTTTGAAAAATGTTCTTCTTTGATACTTCTGGTGTGATTATTTTATTTTTCTAAGTTAGCCAGTAATAATAGGTACAAAAGATTCCCTTAGAAAACTTCTGTATGGTTGTTTTCAATGGTTGTACCAGCATTGCAAAGATGAATATTTTGAGAATGCCCATCCCAGTAAGCTGTGAAGAAAATGGTAGTTCTTTACCCTTCCATCATGTAACTTCTTATGAAATTCCTGGCATGTGTCTCAATAGTTGAGGCTGTGGATATTTTCTTGAAAGTTGTTTAAAAAAACACCTTTTTTTTTGTGGTTAATTTCCTCTTTGTTTCAAGAGAAAAATCTTGAGTATTTTATTTCTGAAAAGCAAGCACTTGAATGATTTTTCCTTTTCAGTTCAATTTTTAAAGCAGTCTAAGTTCTTATGCTTTCAGAGTAATGCCATCACTTTCAGATGCTTACTCAATAGAAGAATACAAGTCTCCGAATTTTAAGATTGACACAGTCTTTTCCTTCTCTCATCACAAACAGCTGGTTCTTTTAAAAAGGACTTAGATTCAGGACATTGAAAAATTGGCATGTGCCTTTTATTTTAAACAAACATGAATGTTATTAAATATGGTCTTCTAAGCTATTTGTCATTATTAGTGTCCTTTGGAGCTGGACTACTTCCCTCTTTGTTTTTAGCATGTTTTCTTCTTGTGGAAATTGTCAGATTGACAGCCTTGAAAACTGAAATCCTTCTGTTTATCTTTAGGCTGCAATAGTATAGTCAGTGACAGCACAAACATCCCCTCTGCCTCATCAATATGCCCTAAGTGTGAGCAAAGGTAGTTCAGTCTCCATGGCCATTAAATCCTGTTGATTCCATCAATAAGAATGTCAGTTACTGAAAGATGTCATAGTGACTTTGTGATCCACATGACTGCTCAGAAGACACTATAATGAGACACCAAATTCATCTCACATACCTTACCACATATACGATGATAATGCTTTTCATTCATGATGAATCTGGAATGAATTCAAAAGGTGTCTTAGATTTAAAGCTTTCTGAAATTCAGTAACCTTCCCCTGAACCACACCGTCCCTTCATTTACTTGATAAACATGTTCGTATTTTTTTAACAGGTTCCTTTTCATGTCTGAGGTCTTTATGGTTTTCAATAGCTTTCTATCAGTAGGAAATGTTTTCTAGGAATCTGTGGGGCATGTGAATAAGAATATCTAAAGATTTACTTAAATGTAAAAAATGCTTACTAGCTGGTGCTACTGCCTGTATTTGTTTTATGCTGTTAAACAAGCTGCAGCTACCTGTCTTTAATCTGAGTTCAGACCCACCAAGAAGAGTTGCAAAAGAGAAAGGACTGTAAGGAGAGCGAAGTCAAAGGTAGCCCTTTGTAATGTCACCTTGCTTCCTTCCTTCCTCAGTTTTCTTAACTAGAAACTAGGAATAACAATGCTTAGTGAGGTATTATTTTAAAAACTGATTAGTTTATGTTTGAGTATTTTATCTGACATGTAAAATGCAAAGTATTATTCCACCTAGTTAAGCTACATTAGTAGACTAAAAATAAAAGGAATATGTTTGGAATTTTGGTTGTAATAAGACTTCTAGGCCACTGAAATGTGGTGTATATAAATTGCTATTGCCTCTTTTTTGTTTCAGATTATTTCTCTGGAAGAGAAATACTCTTAGAAAATTCACATACCAATAAAAGCAGTTTGCTTAAAGAAAAACCTGGCAATATTTAATTGAACTAGTATGCTGAACAGACACTGCTCACCAAAGGTTTCTTTTGTTTCAAAATCATACTGAGCATAAAGGCGGGGGGGG
>JANHGN010010954.1:100628-145144 GCA_024605025.1 Megaceryle maxima
ATATTTTAGTTCTTTTTATACTGTTTGTGTGGGGGGGGGGGGGTGGGGAGGGGGGCGCATTTTGAAAAACTTTGAGCTATATACCATCTCTAACCAAGTCCTGCCATTCACTTTTGTTAGATGAGCCCTTTAAGATCCACTTCACAAAGCTTTTTGGTATGTTTATTGCATTGTCATTGGGACATATTTTCTTAGATCAACATTGATTTAACTTGTCAGCTTCAAAGTCCAAATTGGATACACTTAATCCTTGTTTTTAAACATTAGATCTAATGCCACATCATGCAAATAAATGCTCTTAGTGCTGGTAAATAATAAAAACAAAGTGTCCAGTAATTTCTTTGAAAGTATCATTATACTGAAGAGTCTGTGAATATTGTTCACTAGTGCAGGGGGATCCTGTGGTGATTCAGGGAGGTACTAATATAAGCATTGCTAAACTGCCATTGAAGTCTGAAGTTCACTGAAGCTGACTAATGAGATGAGATCCCACCACACTTGACTGAGTACTGGTGTAGAGCTCCATTCATTAGTTTAGCCACTAATAATTTCTGCTAGTGTATACAGGAAGAATTAACTGTCAGTCATTAGTGATGATGGATCTCTGGTTGCATGTGAAATGTAGTTGACACATTGCAAAGTACACTTTTCGCCGTCTAGGATAAAAATCTGGTAATCGGCCCTATCCTCAGTTGGTGTAAACAGCAGGACTCCCAGTGGGATTCTGCCAGCTCAGGGGAGCTATCCAAGAATTTTATCATGTTACGTTCTCTAGGAGCACATTATCAAATACATTCTTACTTATCTATTGCTTTATTTTTCAAGAGCACTGTTAATTCTACTATAAGAGCAAGTATCTGATAAGTGTAGACTCTTATCCAGTGTAAATCAGGACACAAGTAAATTTCTTCTCTTTAGAGCCCCCATTGTCTGTGATCAATGTTTTTGGTAAATAGCCATAGCAAACGTTTCTATTCATTCCATTTTGATTTCTGACACAACAAATGTTGTAAATAAGGAGGAAGGGTCAATGTTTGATCCCATTCCCCTGAATCCATTCATCCCAAATACTGAGTCTTGAAGGCGAAACCATGTGCTTCCTTAACTTAATAATAGGACTCTCTCCCATGTCTGCCAGACTATATGTCTGGCATATACAACCTTCTGTTTCATGACAGTCTGTCTGCCCTGTGGTTTGGACTAGAATTTTTTTGGAAGAAGGTGATAAACTATGTGCTTAAAATAAGTACTTGTAATTAACAATTTGAAAAGAGAAAAAAGGTTTTGAATGACTGTTCAAATTTAGTATTATCATCTGGCACTTGACTGACTTCTAAAGCAAGCAGCATAGGCTGTTTTGCTAAATTACAGTGAGAGAACAGTTATGTTACATACTTCATCTTTTACTATATTATCTTGCAACCTGCAGCAGGCATAGTTCACTCTGCCAATCCTCCTCTTGTTGTCTGTCTTCTTGTCTATCTCTGATAAGAAGCTGAGTTTAAGACAGCTCTGACTGTCACTGCCTAGGATCTGAGCCTAAAAAGTGTACTGCTCATTGGTTTCTTTGCTTTCAAGGGACCAAGATGCAAATCTCCCAGTTCTTCTGTGGATTTGTCTGTCTTCCAAACAAGAGAATGCTTTGTGCTTGGAGCTGTGTTGTTTAGGAAGTGAAAGCTAGGTTAGTTTCTATGTGTTGTAGTACCTGGTCTCCTACCTGGTTTTACCTCTTGGATATTACAAATTTTTGTCTATTTATACTGTCTTTTGCAGGAGAATTTATCTTCCTCATTTGTTTTAACTGGTGAACTTTCATTGTGAGACATTAATTTAGTGTGGTCCACTTATATAATGTAATAATATAATTTTTCATTTAGTATCTTTTTAGTTACACCTCTGTGAACGTGCTTCAGAGCAACTGAGTGTATTAAATATATGAGAGTATATTATGGCAGCAAAGGAACATTTTTATGAATATAGTTCACAATATAAAGAAACTGAACTGGTGTGTGTAGACAAGGCCTTAACTTATAAACAGTGGGTTTCTTCAGTCCTTTTGTCTAGTCCTTATAGCAAAAGTTTGCTGCTATAAATATTGGTAGAGCTACAGAGATGGATAATAAATCAGTGTTCTTATTGTGTCCCCTGTCAGTATCCAGTCTTTACTGGGAAAATGGATGATTAAACCAGCAGACAGAATTCACTAAATCCCAGTCATTCAGACATTCGCCAAAAAGACAGGCTACTCTACTTGAAAATCCTTCTGGTATGGGTGCAAATTACAACAGTAAGAGTGCTTTTGTCAGACTTGTTTATGCCACTTCCCTGAATGAAATAAGCTATGTTTTTTCTCAGTCTGATCATGTCTACCTCAGGGATTTTTCTACTAGAGAAATACTCCCAGCTGACTATTTAATGGAAAATGTGTATATCTAGCTTTAGTCTAATTATAATCTTAGAAACACGAGATTGCACTTTAGATACAGATTGAAGTGAGAAGTAAGCACTACTGTACATGGTCACCAGTGTCACAGTAACATTATGTATGATGCATTTGATATTACCTTTCCTGTAACGTCTGGCAATCTCAACATGCTCTGAAGAATTTGCCACACATTCACCTAGTATCATTTAACATACATCTATTTAATTTTGGGTGCCTAGAATGAGTCAAATTTATGCTAGATGCAACTTCAGTACTTGATGGGAGATAAACATGACTCTGCATTTTCTTGACTTACTGGTGACATGTAATAAAATGTGAATGCCTAACTTGTATCTCTGAAATAATAATTAATGATAAATATTAGTAGTTAACTATTTCTTAATTTTATAATATACATTTTGTAAAGGAACCATTCCCATTTTACAACCTAATTAAAAGAAAGTATAAAAAGATTATTGCATTCAGTGGCCTATGATAATTGAGAAAGACAAATAAAATCAAGCTTTACTGCAATTTTTTCTTGGAATTAAGGAATTCTATAATAGAAAAGGGAAGTATGCACTGAATGGTCATTGCTGTGCATGTTGACATGGCTGATCTGCACATAGAAGGAAGGCTGTTCCAACAGTTCTAGGATAATACTGTATCGCACAGCATGAAAGGAATAGCGTGTATTATCAAATTCCATTACCCAGAAGCTATTCTTCAGATTCTTTGGTTCAGGCAACTACCATGGTTTCTCATCTGGCAGCTTGCACCAAACCTTTTCACCATAATGCTGCAGTTAGACAATATTCAGAAATGCTGTTGCAAAACTGGCCCAGTGTTCTTTCCCTTCGTACTGGAGTCTGCAGAGAAAAAAAAAAAAAAAGAGTAAGTTAAAAATGCATACTTGCCTAGGAGACCTATTCTATGTGCTCTGCTATGCATTTCATTTTGCTTCTGGTAGCACTTTTTCCTCACTCTTGTTGTTTCTTTTTGAAAGAGGAAGTACGTAAGTTACCTCCAAGATATTAAAAAAAAAAAAAAAATCAAACAAAAAAACACCACCAAAAAAAGCCCTAAGCAGCATCAAGAAAACTAAACTACTTGAGAACTGTGGATATTTTTTTAAAGCTTTAATGCATTGTTGTATATAGCAATCCTCTTTATGCTTCAGATCAGGCCTTTTGTATATATTGTATCTATTTTGTATATTAGTGATGTGTGATTAATTATAAGGCATTTATAAGAGAAAATATTCAGTACTATCCATGACATGCCATGAGTCAGGATTTGAAAATGAGTGGCTTGCACCAGGCTGTAGGAACAGGCTGAACAATTTCCAACTAAAAGGTTTATGTAGGAAGGTAATAAATAAAATTGTTGCATGGGACATGTTACTTTTCATTGGAGTTTTCAGTGAGAATGTACTGAAACAGTAAGATTATTATATAGTGTTTTGTAAGAATATAATGCAGCATGTTTTGTTCATCTGAAACATTTTGATCAAAAATGTTTCAGATCAAAAATTAAATACTTCATAATGATCAAAATTAAATACTTCATAATTTTGTATCTATTCTTAATTGAGATGACAAAAAAAAACCCCAAACCTTATGAGCATGTGGAGTAGAATCAGTATCTTGCCTTTCCTGACAGTATAGAAAATAGTCTGTTTTCCTCATATTCACAGAATCACAAAATAGTTGAAGTTGGAAGGGAGCTCTGGAGATGATTTGCCCAACTCTGCTCAAAGCAGGTTGTTCAGGCCATGTCTAGTAGGATTCTGAACAGCTCCAAGACACTACAACCTCTCTGGGCAAGCTGTTCCAGGGTTGGATCATCCTTACAGGAAGGTTTTTTCATATGTTGAAATGGCATTTCCTGTGCTTCAGCATGTACCCTTTGCCTCTTGTCCTGCCACTGGGCACTACTGGAAAGAGTCTAGTTCCATCTTCCTTACTCCCTCCTATCAGAAAAGGATATACACTGATAAGACCCCTCTGAACTCTCTTCTCCAGGCTAAGTGTTCCCAACCCTGCCAGCCTCCTCTTGCATGCCACGTGCTCCAAGCCCTTAATCTTCTTGGTGAACCTGGACTCACTCCAGTATGTCCATGCTTTGCTTTTACTAGGGACCCCAGCACTGGGCATAACACTCTAGACATGGGCTCACTAGTGCCAAATAGTGGAGAGTAATCACCTCCCTTGATCTGTAACTCATCATTATCGTCAAACTATGTCAAAGACTAACTGGCAAATCTTCACTTATGAGCTTTGTCTCCAGCCAAGACTGAGTCCTATTTTCAAGTTTTTTTTTTTCATTGTTTAGGATCTGATTCTTACCTTGCTCTTCCATGTATGGGTTGTAAATATAATTCCATTAAAGGTTAACTAATAAAAGCTAAAATTGCCATTAAGTGAATGCATTATAAAGCATTAGAGAGATCCTCTACCTATCTATGTGTTCATAAATACATTGACAAAAACCTGTTCTGAGCTCTTAAGTTTTATTATCAGTGTCAGCCAGGCAAGAGAGGCTATGATATATATTGTGAAAATGGGGAATGCATTTTTTGCATATATGCTTTGTTTCACTGTGATACAAAAACACACGCAAGTTTGTAGCAAAAACTAGAGATTGGGGACTTCTTAGGATAGCTTTCCCAGGAGAATGGCCATGACAGGATCTTTCCATTTCTATCGAAAATCTGTAATTCATGCTGTCAGGTAAAGTTAGGTAGTAGCTGGATAAAGGACATTTCCGCGCTGCAGAGACAAAAGGTCTAATAACAGTGGTAGCACTCTGCGCACTGTCTTTGGCAGTTGAAATCGGGCTTTGTACCATGTTGTCTTGGCTGCAGCAGAAAACTTAAAATTGTTTTTGCTCCAGCTTTTTCTTATCTTCCTCACTATCTCCTGAATTAATGAAAAATTAGAAGGAAGGGAAGAGCGTACATTGATCCTGTCACAGAAGCAATAACTTTAAAATGCCATTCTTTCCTTCCTGTTCAGGAATTAAATTGCTGACTCCTTGTGGTTTTGATGAACAGTGATTTTTTTTTTTAATCTAGAACTCCTCTGGATTAAATTCATATAATCTCAGACTTTAGAAGTCTTTCATGCAGGTGACAGTGTCCTGCCCAGCTGATTGTCAGTGAGTACTGTAAGCTTTGGTGTCTCCAGTACTGTTTGCAGTGGCTCCTGCATCCTGGATAATACTTAAAATTTATCAATGGGCATGCATTCATGTCTGTGAGATTTTTTTTTTTTTTTTTTTCCTTTGGCAAGTAATACAAGATTGTCCCATATTTAACAGTAGTATGCCTGATATTAAGTTGTAGCAATGCACACACAAGTTTTGGCAATAAATATTGCATCTTTATTTCTGGATTGAAAATGACTTTTTTTTTTTTTTTTTTTTTCTCTTCTGGAGAGAAAGAGAAGTATCTGACAGTTCTCTAAAACTGTATAAACAGATTACTAGTATTCTGCAATAAATATTTACTTCCCATATTAAAATCCTTAGCAGAAGTGACTAGTGCTGTGATACTGTCTTTTTAAAATCCTTCAGGATGCACAAGAGTCTCCTTGAGTGCTAATTTGTATATGTGAGGTTTAGTATCAACCAGCTATATTTTTATTCACATTAAATATTGATGATGCATGTTTTGCATTTTCATAAAAACTTTGACTGCAATAATAATCTTTTCCTGGTCATGTAAAAAAAATCTCCTCTGAGCCTCTAGCTAAAATTTGACAATTTGCTAAATCTGTATGAAAATAGCATTTTGTTCTAGAACAAAGCAGAGGCTGTGATTTGCTTCCTGAATGTGACAGGGAAAACTCAGCTGCAGTCCTCAGATAGCAAAATGGGCATATAGAATTTGTGCTCGTGTCCTGCCACAACACTACAAAGAATCCCTGCAGTTCTCCAGTGAAAGTTAGAAAATGTTGTGGATTGCCTGGACATGTTTTTTTGGGTAGGCTGTTCAGTGAGTCCAAACCGTGCTAAATCTGCTCCTGCCTAAAACAGACTACAGGGTTTTGGCAGTGTCTGCACCAAGAGAATTTACAAACTAAGATTCATTATTTTTCTACACAACCACTTTCTACTTAGGAGAGAGGCTAATGCAGTTCATTTAACACCCCAAGATCAACAGGAAAGAACTCAAAGCCCTACATAATGTAGAGTAATACCAAAAGTAGTGTGCCTTCTGCACATATGAAACCATGAGTTGCTATTGTGAATATTGTTGATTTTGTCTGGGCTAAAATAATTCTGAGAGAAGCAGTGTGAGTTTATAAAATCTGATTTATTATGTAGCAGGGTTCTATAGCTTAATGGTAATACTGTGTCTCTTCAAGTTCTCTGTGGGAAAACCACTGCAATTCAGTTGCAGTGACTTTGCTTGCTTCAGAGATGTGGTCTAAATATGCTGAAGAATTATGCAAAAACCCTGGGCTTGTGAATACTTCAGCATCATTCTTAAACCATTAAGATGGAGTTTAAATCACAGGGAAACAGGAAAATACTGAGATTGAGAAGTTTTTGTAGCATAGATGAGATACACTGTTGGAGGCAGTTCCTTGCCATGAATGTGTTTTACTGAAGATGTTGCTGGGTGTTAGAAACCCCACCAACCACTCCCTTCACCCACCCAACCCCACCAAAAAAAAAAAAAAAAAAAGGCAGCTAGTCACAAGGAAAAAAACTGTCCATAAAACTGTCCATAATCCTCTATCTAGAGCTGAACTGCATTACCTGTATGGCAGTGATACCGCTCAAACCCACGGAGACTATAGCAGCATCTGATACCATTCCTGTGTTGTTCAATGTACTGAAATGCTTAATTCTTCATCAGTCTGGGAGAGCTCTGGACTAACACAGCATAGTGGTTTCCAAGGTTCAGGATAGACTCTGTGCACTATTCTAGGATGCTGTGGTGACATTAGCAGTGGCTCTTTTCTCCCAAATTTCCCTCAAACCATCTGCCATCAAATGATGATGGTGTTAAGTGGAAAAATGTAAGCAATAGATTTCCTGGTTCACTGTCTGCATGACCACAAGAGATGAAAAAATGGCAGTAGAGTTTTGCCAGGAGGTATGAGTATCAGGGGAGTATCCTTAATAAACTAACACATTAGTTGCAGTGTGCAGAAGAATCACTTTAAGAAAGGTCTGAATGAATGAGAGCAATTTCTTTATAAAGGTGAATAGGTATTATATCCTATGTGAGTAGAGACAAGAAACAGTTCTGTAAAATCTACACCTGTGGCCTTTAGTTCTAATATTTATGACAGACAGACTGAGCTTTGATTGACCACCCAGTGTATAATCATTCCGTAAATATCCAGAGCATGCTAAGCAATGGCACTGCCCCAGTGGGTGCAGTTTTAGTAGAGGCTTCATGCCTGCCTTCACATTATTGTGCTGCTGTGGCCTTCTGAGCATAGCATTTAAAATGAATGGACTCCATGCTGGGTAGGATTTACCTATAAACTGTCATTTCTGTTTATGCAAACAGTCATGATTCTTAACAAGAATTGGCTCAATTGCTGGTGGAATACTGCTGCCTCTCTAGCCAGAAATCAAGAGTTTTAAGTGCAATTTTAGGAATCCAACCTTTTTTTTTTTTTTTTTTAATAGATTAGAAGAGATTGAATTTTGACACATGAAACCAGGTTTTCAAAAGGTCTACATATTTAGCATATCAGTCTGATATACCTAGTCCCTATTACATGTATTTTTCATGTATTTCACTCATTGCACAGGCTTTTGAGAATCTGCCACCTGGGGTTTTGTTTTTCATAATACAAGCATTTTCACATGCAGGTGCATACATGAAAATCATCTCATGCAGTCTGTGACTGTGGGTCTAACAGCTTTGTGCATGAATTTTCCTAATATGGAAACCCGGAAGTCAGCAGTCAATTTCTATCATACACTATGAAATTCTCAGTTTGTCATATTGTGCCATGAGAAGTGAAGTTTGTGCCAGGGACAATGCCAAGCAGAAGCATCCAGTGGGTGGCAGGACATCTCCTCTTACTGAGCGTGTAGGGGGAGAGAGTGGACATTGCAATTCCCCACTGAGGGTGATACAGCTAGGCTCTTGGTTTTTGTCACCGAAGGACTGGAAAGATCCTTCTCCCTTGCTATGGAAAATGTCATGTCAAACAAAATTGGTAGTAAAGCATTCTGAAATCAATTGGATTTGGAAGATGCAAGGAACAAAAGGGATGAAACATCTCTCTTCCTTTTCTGACCCTGTGTATAGGCATCAGCTAGATGTAACACTGGCCCTCACATATGCTAATTTGGCTATCATCTTTCATTTTACTGTTTTTTGCTTTGTTCAATCTGTGCACTGTAGCATAGATTGTACATTCTTGTAACATCCTCCAGCTGCCTTTATTCATTGTTTTGAAAACCGTCTGCTTACCAGACATGCAATTTTCAATTTTAAAAAGCCCTCATTATTCCCTAAATCCTGCTATTCTTGAGGCATTGGCCTCTATAAGATGATAACAATTCCCCATTGGTCTGTTGATGGATGAATGTTTTTTCCCTTTTCTATGCTTTAATAATTCTATGAATGCAAGTAATGAATGAGCCACAGCCATTTTCTTCTTGCCTTTCTCCCTGTTCTAAGAATTATTGGAGTGATTCCTTTCACAGGTCTTTAGGCCTTCTGAGTTTGGCAAGCTAAAATTACAGGCTTCATCTGCTGTGCATCCAGCTATATTTACTTTGCATATGGTAATGCAAATCTGAAGTTCTTTGTGCAGGGCAGGAGTTCTTCTGATTGTTTTGCAAACTCTGGATTATAAAACCCTTTTGTTTTTGCCCATGTAGGCTTACACATTCCAGGCATGGTTTTCACCTGGTGTAAATTAGTCTCATTTCACCAAACTCAGTGAAGTTACACCACTTTTTATAAGCTGACAATCCAATACATAGAATTACAAAGCACAAAGCCCTGAAAATCACAATAATTGTTCCTGATTTTATTTGGTTTTCATGCAAAGCTGAAAACTGATCTAAGCTTCACTGGCAGGTGTGGCCCAAGTGTCAGACTTGTGACAAGATTAGAAACCAGAAAGTTTTCACCAGATACTGCATTTTCACTAGTGGGTTTTCACACAGCCATGGTTCTAGGCTAATTGACTAGAATTTGTGTATTTACTGAACTTACTGTGATTTTTGTCTCCAAACATGCAGTGATTCGAAACTCTTATGTTTATCTGCTGTTTTGAGCATTCGCTATGTTTTAAGGTATAAGGAGGCAAATTGTCTCAAAATATTTCCATGCTGTATTTTAAAAGTGGCACTCGAGACGCTAAGTGATTAATTACTGAAGATTTCTAGGTCTGTCTATTATCTGTGTGTTATCACCTCCACTCTTAATACCTGGGCACCAGCAGCGCAGCAGTATTCTGCCTGGAGGCTGGGAACGTCTGCCACTGCACATCAGCAGAATTGCAGTGATTCCCTTCTTACACGGATTTTGCTAGATTGGAACATGTAGCTCAGAAGCAATTGCCAAACTCCTATCATCCATGCTTTATTTTTGTTAACCTGCTTTTCCACTGTGCTAACAGATCAGTGATGTTCTGAGTTAGGGAGTATCTGTACTCCTTTTTCGCTAGTAGTCAGTTTTAATTGTAGGGTACTACATTAGGAGTGCCAGCCCCTTTCTGGTCATTAAATGGTTTAACCCAAAGCCTACTGAAAACAGCAAATGTAATTTCATTAACTTCAGTGGCCTTTGGATCAAGCTGTGTCAGGCTGCCTAGGATGGCTCCAAGATGGAGCTTTTGAGATTTTTTTTTTTTTTTTCCCTCCTTTGGAAAATGTTAATACTTAGGAAAACACAGTCTTGTGAACTTACTGCTTCAGGAAGAATGTGGGAAAAAATGGTTTCAAGCTGCTGATGTATCAACTTTTTCTCATTAAAACACTGCACTTTGTTTGGAAACTATAGATGAAATACTTAAAAGGCTGAATACATTCTTGACATAATTCAAGCAACGTTTGACTTTTTCTCCTTTTTTTTTTTTTTCTAGATTTTTGGGAACCCAATTTTTCCTTTTAATCCAAATTTTGGGTAAGAATATTTTACCCATCGAACACATCTGTGAATGTGTGATGACTGTTTTGGAGGGATGATCTTCTGTAGTTAAATTTTATACAAAACTTTTGCCACTGTGCCATTTGCCCAGACTAGCATTGTTTAACATGATAATAATAGGAACAAGAAAAGCAAAGTAGGAAAAAACAATTCCTAAATCTCATGCAAACTAAAGTTTATCATCTTATTTTAATCAGGTTGGCTATGCATTAACTTTTCTCAATCCTACTTCACAGTGTAAATCTTTGAAGTTTGGCATCCTTTGAGTTACTCAGTTCCTCGGTCCTTCAAGAGAAGTCTATCTTATTTAAGAAAGAATAACAAATGCTGCATTTACTACTCTACGTGAAGCCTAACCATTGCCTTGCAAAGCAGTAACACTGCATGCTTTGATTCACATTGAGTTCCCTCAGCTCACCTTCCACCAGCCTGTTTATCTTATTCACTAGCATCCAAGTATAAGGCTGGAAAAGCTTTTGAGGTTTGTTTCTGTAAAAAGTGCCAAATTTTCTACTCTGATCAGACTGTTGACTGTCTTTTGTTCATGTTCGCTTCCTTGTGCACTTTTTTTTGCTGTGGGGCTTATTGTTTTAAATGTTCCACATTGTGGAACATTTCTCTGTCCATTTATCTGGGCCCAGGTATACTAATAATGTAATGAAGATTTCTATAGGAGCTGTTTAAAACTGATGTAAACAGCTGCAGAGAGGAAACCATTATTAGTTCACAATAACAACAAGTTTTATTGGTCAGTAAATCCAAGGAACTATACTGCTTTGTTTTCTTGTAGCATCTGTTGGCCTCTTATTTATTAACTAACGATTTCAGAAATACAAAGCACTTTTAGTACCAGGGCCTGATCCAAAGCCTCTGGGTAATTCAGTAGGTTTTGTATTGGCCATTAATAGTGCTGCTGCTGAGCCTTTATGGGTGCCAAGAAAGGTAAAGATAGCTATTCCTTGCCTTACCATAATTTAATACTCACTAATGAATATGACACAAAGGCAGGGTTTTCAGATAGCTGCTCATAGGCATGTCTTCTGAATTCTGTGTTCAGTGTGCATCTTTGTCTTTAGGAAACCAATGCCCTGGCTATCACTTAAGCATTATAATGGCTTTCTGTGATGTTGCAATGCTTTTCATTGAAACTGCTAATTTCTTGCCTTCATATACCTTCAATACAGATCTGCATTGCTTTTCTGTATGTTTCAACTCTGAGAAAATGGATGTTGGAGGCAGCAGATGTTGGTCTATCCCTAATTGGGAATTTCTCAGTAAAATTTATTTAGTTCAAAAAAAGAGAGGAAAAAAAAGGAAGAAATCAAAATAAATCAAAATCAAAACATTATCTGAGGAGCAGTGGCTCCTAATAAATTTCTTGTTTAAAAAACAAAAATTGTACTTTTCAGAGCTCCTATTTCAAAAGGCTGATGCTATTGTGCAATGTTTTGATTGACGTGATGAAAAATTGGTGAGACAAGTAGCTTTAAATTTGTAGATTTAGATTGCCACACACAGCATAAGTCTGATGCAATTTCACTGAGACCCCAGGCAGAATTTAGATCTACATCTACACTGCATTACTGCAGTAGAGCACCAGGAATATTTTAATTAAATAAGCATTTCAGAAATAAACTATTAAACCTATCTCAGAGTTATTATTCAGGTAAAATATCACATGGCAGAAAGATTTCAGGATGTTATGACTAATGTAGCTGATAATGACTTAGTGTGCAACAGTATTATTCAGTTCTGCTGTTTGAGGTTTTTTTTCATGTTCTTTCTCATGTAACTGCATTGGAAGCTGGCTTTGTATTGATAGGTAGTATATTTAATTCTGTCAGTATCCCGCTTAACTCCTCATCTATGATGCCTTTGCTTTAACCTGTTGTATGATTGATATATGAATAATGAGATAAATAATCCTTGCCACATTGTGAGCTACTCATCTTCAGGTGTGTCTTTCCCAGAAAGGAGATAAATTCTTAATTATTTTAGGCTGACATTTACCTTTTCTGAAGAGAATGGAACATATGGATTGATCGCAAATGATGGTGGGGGAAGAGATAGAGGAGCATCACTCTGGGTTTTTTAATTCATCGAGCTCAGACAGAATCACTGCAGGATACCAGCAGTTACTTATGGGAACCAATTTGTTGTTGTTGTCCTGTATGCCCTTTCTACCATCTAAGCATCGATTAGGGAATAAAAAAGACATTCCTTCGTACAGGGAAGGTTTACAGTGCATACTGAAGTGGCTGAGCCAGATCCATGCTGCTATGAGAAAAGTGGAAGGAAGTGTAGAAAATTATCATGTCAAAAAGAACAGCTGTTGCTAATGAAGCATTCACTCCGATGAGTCTGTCCTGGCAGAGCTTTGTAAGAGCTGAGTGATCTTACTTTTTTTGCACTTGTGTTATGTATTGTGTTATGAGGATGATGATACTTAACTCCCATTGACAAGCACTTTTAGCTGAAGTGTTATAGTGGCATTAAATATTAGGTGGATGAGGACTGTTAGCAAGCTATTCTGCTTTATCAGCCCATGGTTGCTCAGAGCACGTGCTGACTTCTCCAGGAAACATTTCAACCACTCAGACTTCCCGGTTTCCTTAAAACTTGTACTGAGGAATAGTTTGGGTTTGGAGCAAAGATCCATTGTCTAGGTAGACAGATTGCTACCTCAGTATCTGTCCTGATTTGTAATGACTGAAATGAAAAGCCCTTTCCTCTCGGACAGAATAATAATTTAAACTTGTGTCAAATGCTGTGGGGTCCCAGTTTTTCTGCTAAGATGCAGAGGCTTCATCTGTCCATGGTGTGACTTTCTGCCTTCTCCAGATTCGTCTTCAGTGTGGATTTGTTTAAAGGGTTTTGTTTTCTGAAAATTAACATGCTCAAATATAAACAAGTTTCAAAAACTTACGAGGCTGACACAAAATGGAGTTGTTATCATGAGATGAGCCTTAACCACAACTGTTTCCCACTACCTGTTATTTAGATACTTTGGAACAGATTATTCATAAAGAGAGGAGAAGATTGAATTGCTTTTTTGCAATTTTAATGAATAAATGCCATTTTTGTTCATCTTCTATTTACTTTTACAATGTAAGGCAGAGTTCTAATGCCAAGAATGAATTTCATTACCAGCAGAAAAAAAGACACTTCATTAATACTGAACTGTTATTGCTGGCATATGTGCTGGTTGGCTAATGTTTGTGATTATCAGTAGAAATACTCACAGCTTTTCAGACACAGGAGGAAGGCTGCCATTTCAAAAGTAACTCCCATGGACGCTTCAGTTTCTGTGATTTTGATGTAGGCACTTGAGGAAGAGTTCATTTTTGGAGCACCAAGGTTTGGAATTCCCTATAATTCAGGTCTTCATTGATACAGCTAAGTGACTAAAACTAAGCCCGTGGCTTCTTATAATTAGCAGTCATTTAACAGATGAGAAGGAGAGGAGGATCAAGATACTTGGAGCATATCAATATTAAGGACATACATCCCTTATTGAATATAATTGAAAGAATGAGATAGGAATAAAATCAAAGAGTCTGAATCACAAGACTGAAAAGTTGCCATGGTCCCATTTGAATCATTTGGAATAGTAACTCTCTCAAATCTGAACTGTCTTAGCCTTGAAAACATGGAGTTAATATCTTCTTGAAAGAAACAAAATAAGGAAAATGCTAAGAAATATTTTAATGTTTCTTTTCCGAATTTAGAAATGGTTCAATCAAAATTATTTGATAGCAAATAGAAGACCACCATGAATTGCTGAGAGAACTCTTTGTCTCTTCGACATTTTATCAAACAAAAAAAATTATGAACACTGAAAAATGAGAGTATTTCATAGTAAAATCATTAACTATAACACTATGAAGTGTCTCCCACACTAATGTCACTACACATTGATATATGCACACACACATTGATAAATACACATATAAGTAGTTAAGCACACACTAGCTTGGCTGCATTAACTGAATCACTATAATCACTCTGTAAACGCTCCTTAGATCCATTTATGCTAATTTAGCAAAACCTGGCAATATTCTGATATAAGATAAGCAATTAAATATGAGGGTGTTTTTTGTAGGGATTTTCAAAGAAGTACATGTGTATATGCTGGTTTTAATTGAAACAGTTCCATTAAATGGATAGGCTGGTTTTGTGGTTTTGAAAATATATATAGAAATTGGCTGGCGTACACCAAACCCTTTTTACTGACTTAACAGTAAGTAAATGCAGCAGCAATTGGACCACAGTTTTGAATAGCACCAATTGGTGTTCATCATGACATCCCCCATTTCTGTTTTCCCGAAAAATTCAGAATTAGATCAGAGTTGCAATTTAATTTTTTAACTTTCTTTATTCATTATCATGCGTATTTGTAATGACTGTCCTACAAACCTAAATAGCAATCTTTGCTTTAAATTTCAGGTAGTGATGGAGTCTAGGTTTCAGTATCAAGACCAGCTCTTGAAGTAAAACTTAGCCCTTTGTATTATAGAATTGTAACTATTTTTCCTTGACCTTTTTTTCCCCCCATCATATTGTCCTACTGTCTGTCTTGCTATGGATGTATGATGCAGCTTGGCTAAGTGATGCTATTCTCCATAATGTTTTGGGGTTTTTTTCTACATAATTTGACTTACATAAAATCAAATAGCCATCAATCTATCATTCCCGTTGTTCATATACCTGTACTTTCTTTATTTTCTATTAATAATAATACTAGGTTCAGGCCTATTAATGGAATTCAGCTTTTGCTTTAGTGATACTTCTTTACCTTTTAAATACCATTTACTTCTCCACAACAGTTTTCCTGCATAATAGCTGATTCCAGTCATTTGTCTTTAAGTTCTAATTTCCTGAATGTCTGTCTTTTTAAGAATCTGATGTCCTTGTGCTGTGCCATTTGAAAATACTTCAGACTGTCTCTGATCTGATTATGTTAGATTAACTATAGTCATACACATCAAGTCACCTTCAGTCCTCAGTTTGGTTAGCATATAGCTTAGAGCACTTGTAGTACCTGCCTTCAGTTACCCATGCAGCATCCTGTTTCCCCATTCAGCCACCCTAAGTGGCTGTTCCCCCATGTCCATCTGGGGGGGTTCCAGACATCAAATAATGACTATTTGGTCCTTCAAGTAGGTGCAGGGAATACAGGGAATATTGTACATTTCCTCTGTATTTTTTTTTTCCCCCTTGCATCTTGACCTCTAACTGCTTTAATTTTACCCTTTTACTTTAATGTTTTATTTTAAACCATTTAAGGTAATGACTCCTTTTTGTTGTTGTTAATGGAATAGAGGTTCTAGGAAGTATGTATCCTCCAATAGGGCGGATGCAAATGAGAGCTGAGCATGACTCCTTATGCTCTCAGACTTTCAGGAAAATCACCTTAACAAATAAAAAACATTTAAAAGAGCAAGTCCAGTAGTTAGTAACAGAAAAACTACTTGCAACTAGTAGGTATCTTTAGTCAACTGACAGAGGAAAAGAGAATATGTATCTTCAGTAAACTAAATTGCTCAGCTCAGCCATATTATGATTTTAACAGCATTACCTTTTTACTGAAATGTAGAGGCTGAAGAACATCAGCTACTCTTTTTCTTATACTGGCAGGTTCTTTAGATAGCTTCAGCTTGTGGTGTTTTTCCTCTGGTCACATACACACAGAAGCACATTAGGTGTAACATGATGAAAGAAAAGTTTCTAAGTCTAAAGTAATGTCATTGATGTCTAATGACAGCAAAATCTAGTCTGCTTTCATATAAAAGCAGAAAAATAAGTTTGGCACAACAGAGAAATAGAGCAGGCAATGTAATTTAGAAGAGTATGTTAAAATTAACACTGCTTATCAGAAATTAAGAGGGATTCACAAATAGAATAGATTCTGTACAACACCAAGAATTCCTTTGTCTTTTAAGAAGCCAAGATACTGAGCTGCATACAACAGGGTATTACACCAAACCTCATGGTGCTGATGAGATGGGGGGACAAAGGGCAGGGGTATTTTATTTCCAGCACTGACAAAAGACACTGGCATTTTATGCAGCATTTAATTTTAACATATAACAGCATGAAACAGGTATATTTTCACCCCTTTCTATTGTTCTGTATTAATATTTAAAGAAAAATCTATTATTTTCTCACATAAATATCAACAAGGCTATAAACAAGTATAATTCCAAATAACTGAAAATTATTATACTTCTCAATATAAATCTTTCATAACAGGGTCAGACCTTCAACTAGAATAAATCCATACTGAACCAACATTTACATTACTGGTGGTCTGTAAACCAATTTTGCCCTGTATTTTCCCATATGTAGTTTGCTCTGAACTTGAAAAATATGTGCAGACATTGCAGTGCATGGGAAAGATGAGAACAAATATTAAAATAATCCAGATAACATGGCATTATTATTAACATGAATGTGAAGTACAGTTACAGTCTCTGGTTCAACAAATCATAGGCTGTAGGACTTCTTTGAGCTCACAGAGTTGAAAAAATTAATGACTGAATCAGAGCTTAGTATTAAACGCATATGTAAAAGCATATTTAATTGTCATCTGAAGTCCATAGCAGGCTGCAGTTCACCTCATCAGATTGCACCAGTCCTCTTTCTTTGAGCAATCACAGCACCCAGATGCCAAGCTGTTAAAATAGCTTTCTAGCTATAGCATCTGCCTCCAGATTGATCAAGCAGTTGTGTCTCAGTCAGTTATGTGGTTAAAGGGATAATGGACTGTCTGTGCTGTCTGGCCTTCCTGAATGCCAATTTCTTTTGACTTGCATTTCACAGTAATTTATGCATCTTTGCCAAATGCCAATTGTTCAGAAGGCTTTGCTGCAGTCCACCTTGCCTCCTTTCAGTTTGCAGTAATAAACACAAGCTCTAAACCCATTGTCTTCATGCCTACACAGTGTCTATACCTAAGAACGTGGGTTACTTTTCTTTTTTTGCTAGATTCCCTGTTTAAACAATAGTAGCACAAATTCTCTGCTGCACAGTCACAACAGACCCTGTATAATAATTTTCTCATGATTCTGGGCCACAGCAATTTAGTAGCCTTGCTAATATGAATATTTCAATGTTTGTAGTTCTGAATAACATAACAGACTAGATAAAAACAAACAAAAAACCCAAACAAACAAAAACAAAGCAAAAAAACCCCACAAACATAAAACAAACAAAAAACCAAAACCAAAAAATACATCCCCTTCTTCCCCCCAGCTCCTTTTTATGTTGTAGCTCTAAAAATAATATGAATTAAATGTTAGGTACTAGAATCTGAGATTTCTCTAACTCACTAGTATTGGGGATAAATAAAAATGATTAATTTATTGCATGTGAGATAAGAGTTCTGATGTTTATCTTCTCTCTGCATGAAACCAGTCTTCTCCGAAAGGACATTTGAATTGAAGAAATTGATGACAAATATAAAAAATGGATGGAGGGTAAAACTCCCAGTATAGATGTGAAGTCATAAACCATTTGACCAAAAAAAAAATCATTATGTTGTTTCTGCTGCCAGCTTGCTGAGCTGATACAGTAAAAGTTCTTGAACGATTAAGGAAACAGTATGTGAAACAGTAAAAAATTCAGAAAAATTACATTCATGTAGTGCTAATTTTATTGCATTCTTGTATATTGAAGTCACTCTTCAGTGCTTTTATTTTTTCCTCCTAGATTTATGGATAAAAGGAGTATTCTCAGACAAAGAAAAATGCTGTGAGAGTACATGTACTTCTGATTTCAGAAGATGTACACATGTACGTGTTTCCAAGGATTGCTTTGGCTTCATAGTAACAATGCCTTAGGGACCTAAAGAATGCACATTATTCTGAGGTTAAACATTTTCCTATCAAGCTGCAGATAACAGTTAATGTACTGTAGTAAGTGCAATCTCATTCCTGTGATTTCCATTATTAACATGCTAATGTTTTCCATTAATTTTTAAATGTTCAGAGTATGAATGTAAATCATTGTATGCTTCTGAATAGAATTTTTTATATTAGTTATTCTACCTTTGTTACTGTACCAGTATTTTATTATAACATGTTTAAATCTTTTTTTTTCTAAAAAAACCCCAAACCTCCACAATGATCAAAACCCCCACAGATAAGGAAGCTTTTAATTTATACCACCTCTAGATATAACATACGTCCATCTGCTCATATGCACAGTCTTGTATACATATTGCTGATTTTCTAAATAATAATAAAAATTCTAATTTATGTTTATTACTGCTGAATCAGGAACTTACAACAAAATTTGGATGTGTGACAAATTTTGTGTGTGACAGTGTGTGAGAAAGAGACTAATGTTTAGAAACACTTCATATCTCATTGACTAAAGGACCAAGAAAGAGATCAAAATGTATACATCTAGAAAAAGATAATGACATGAGAGGAGGAGGGGGGAAAAAAAGTCTGAAGTATAGTATCTCAGATTATACTCTTGAAATACAGACTGAGTTGAGAATGGGAAAAACACCTACTAGGTTATGCTTACTCTAGTTCTGCTGACCTTACCCCTCCCTTCTCAAAGCAGTCATATTTTGCATGTGGAACTGATTCTAAAAACATTTTTTGAATACTAATTAAGGGAATTCATACTATTATAAACAACAGCAGCATCTTAAAGTGATGGAAATGATGTCTTTACCTACTGCTAAGATAAACAGATCAAAGATCAGAGAATGATTATTCTTCAATTCAATTCTATTCCATATGTCTGAAGTGGACGGACTCCAGAAGGAAGTTAGACAGTTGGCTAAGAACAGGCCCATAACTTTTTAAGTTTGCTTTTTTAAAAAATTAGAAATAGCCAGAATAAATTCCATATGTAAAAGGGCACGTGCAACTAGATGTGGAATCAACACCGTCAGGTTCTGACAGGTTCCTTGTATCATGGATGCAATTGTTATCATTTGTGATTTGCATAAAGTTGCTATAGTAGAGATTAATCTTTTTTTGTCCTCTTCAGTGTCTTAGCACGCCCTTTTCCCCTGATATATCACATTGTGTGCCCCACCAACCATGCCATTCACCTCTCTCTTAAATTCCTTTTATTGCCTTTTTTCCGGTATTCTGTTCACAGAGTTTCCTTTTGTTCGCTTTCAAATCTTAGCCATTTCTTCTGTCACTATTAATGATTCAGTAAGAAATAATATTTATGTAGTTTTGATCTGTGGATATTCTCCAAAGACCTGACTGAAGATAATGAATTTACTTACATGTTTGAAATACAACATATACCTAATAACTTTGAGTGACAGTCTGTCTCTCTTTACCACCCTTTCATTATATGGTTGTTGTCTTTCATACAGCTAGCTCTTCAAGAGATGTATTTGAGTCATTACATATGCTTGAAAGTAATTGCGGAAGTACTAAGAACAGTAATAATAGCGTGATATTCTAGGTTGTTCATTTTATGCTCATTTAAATAGGCATTTCGATTTATTATATCTCTGTAAATGAATCTCTGAAAAGCTGTAGCAAGAGTTCTTAAAAAAGAAAGTTACCTGTCACAAACCCCAAGCGATCAGTGTCATCACAGCATTTTAAGTGAACCCAATGCCAGTCCTCTAAAGTCTTCAGCTTTTTGATAATGCAGCTGATGTTTGGATAAAACCCTGTACTTAGCGTCTTTAATTATGCCATAGATGAATTACAATTAATATGTAAATAGAAACTTACAACTAGACTTATCACATGTAGCTATCTGTACTAGCAGTTGGACTTTAGAAATACCTCCCTTTTGGGAGTCCATCAAGCTACTTGCTTCACATTTTATTTTCTCTTTGACTTTAGCTGCTGAACTGCCAGCAGAGCCCCAAGCACACAGTGGCCTCTTTCTAATTCATACCAGTCAAAGGCTGCCAAATTATGATCTACTTGGCTAACTAGCAAGACAGCATATTTCTGGTTTACTTTTACTTCCTTCCACCGTATGAGATATATGAATGTATCTATATAAGTTTATGGGTTTGTGTAACTAAATTATTACAGCATTAGTTAGAAACCAAGGTTCATAGTAGAGGAAATTTACTTTAGTGACCTGCCACAGGAACACCTGACCAGAGCTTGTAGAATGTGCCAGTTCAACTGATTCTCCTTGTTGCTAGATTTAATTGCACAGTTCTGTGACTGAGTATCAGAACTGGTCAGCGGGCAGATTTTCTTTTTCACTGAACAAATAAGTAACCCCAAAACAAAAATGTCAAAAGCCAGAATTTTGACTGAGCAACTTTAACTGACATAAATCTTAAATCTGTTCTTCACCCATCTGAAAACTGCAATATTTATATGCTACAGAGATCAGGGTAGGCATGGTTAGAACCAATGAAGAGTGCAAACATCATAATTAATAATGGTTAACAGGAACTTTCTAGCACTGAAAGGCAGACTGCATCCAAAACCTGCACATTTCCAGCCCTACTGAGAACTGGCTCTGAAAGTCAAATAAGCAAGTTTATCTGATTGTTTTTATTAGAGAGGCAGTAAAAGCAATGAAAAGCAGGAGTCGATGTTAGAATTTAAATACATATCTCTATGAAAGCTTCTTCCATCTATAGTTGGAAGAGAGTAGGGAAGTAGCTGGGATATATGGGAGCTTTAAGCTTTACTTAGCTATTGCAGTGATAAGCTCAGCTGAGTTGGTTTGTCTCTGCTTGGAGCTGGTCTAAATCACCCTGTCTCTGACCTGCAAAACCTTACTGAAATTCTGTAGGAACTGGTTAAAGCAGCAGCAGCAAGAGCTGGTCCTTTTCAGGCTCCCTCTAAATGGGAAGAGGATGCTCTCATGCTGTTCTCACATCATGTTTCCTGTGATGTCCCTACTACTTGACTAGTAGACATGAGTAACTGCAGACTGACTGCAGCTTCCCCTTGCAAATGTACTTGTGCATTCCTGCCACATCCAGTGGAATGAAAGGAAGCCCTGGCGAAGCACAGTCTGTACCAAACTATGTAGCTTCTCGTTTCTACTGGATACACAGCAAGTAATGTTGTGCAAAAGAGTACATTAGGTAGGTGCTTGGATAGCTACAGTGTCAAAGGTAAGAGTCTGGCCTTTAAACTTGCAGAATTGCTCCAATAATTATTACATTAATTAAGCTTTTATGGCTTAAGCTCTTAAGTTATGAACTTGTTTCCAACCTCTAGCCCCACAGATCAGAAGGTTTTCTCACTGTAAAGATGCTGGCAGGTCTGATGTGGGTTGGATTTTAAATACTTATTGTACAAATCAAAAATGAAACAGTTTTATACATAATTACACTCACTAACTACATGCAAAAGGCATCCATTTCTCCTTCAGTGATACTATACACATATGGAACTTCTGCTAAGAATAATCAAATTTGCCACATACATTAAGGAGAGACAGAGCAATAAGCTCCCCTCATCTCCTCCTTTAAAAACTGGACACCTTCTTTCACAGGTCAAGCTGTTATAAAATTAAAGCACCTCTCTGAAATCATAGTACTTTCTATAATATATGTGAGAATGCAGAAAAGCAGTTTGGAAAGTGAGAGAAACCTAGAGGGGCTGGAAGAGAGCCAAACCGATAAAGAACAATGAGTGGGCTTGCTGGTCTGTTGCTCTTGGATTGCTCCCCAAGTATATATATTATTTTTTTTCTATAAGCTGTCATTTCTTTGTTGGTGGTGTGTGTCTGTCCTCCCTCCCCCCCTATCTCTTTTTCTATCTTACACGACAAGGACAAGAGAAAGAGAGCAAGGCAGCATAGTAATTTTAAAAGGAAGATAAACAGGAATGAAAAGAGGTGTTTATTAGTAGAGGAAATTGGTTTACAGCTTCATAAATTTAAAACAGGCATATCATATTGCAGGGATTATGAAGTGTTAGTCTGCTCTATTCAGAAACTGGACAATCTGCTTTGCAATGCAAAATGTATTTACACAAGTGCAATGTGGATTTAATATAAAGTTAGGGACTACTTGAATAAGCTGGACATAAACACAACATCATAGAATAGCTGAGGCTGAAGGGAGCCTCTGGAGCTGCTAGGCTGGCCTGTCTCCTCAATGTAGGGTTAACAAGAGTTAACCATCAAAGAAGATGGGCATACAAGACAGAGTGCCTCTCAGCAAATTTGCTGATGACACGAAACTGGGAGGATTGGCTGATTCACCTGAAGGCTGTGTAGCCATTCAGAAAGATTTGGACAGACTGGAGAGCTGGGCAAAGGGGAACCTAATGAGGTTTAACAAGAGCAAGTGTAGAGTCCTGCACCTGGAAGGGAACAATAAAATGCACCAGTACAGGTTAGGAAGTGATCTGCTAGAGAGTAGCTCTGTGGAAAAGGACCTGAGTCGTGATAGACAAGAAGTTATCCATGGAACAACAATGTGCCCTTTTGGCCAAGAAGGCCAGTGGTATCCTGGGGTGTGTCTAGCACTCATCCTGAGTGTGTCTAGCAGACCAAGGGAGGTTCTCCTCCCCCTCTACTCTTCCCTAGTGAGACCTAACCTGGAATATTGCATCCATTTCTGGGCTTCCCAGTTCAAGAGGGACAGGGATCTGCTCGAGAGAGTCCAGTGGAGGGGTATGAGGATAAGAGGCTGGGACACCTGCCTTACAAGGAAAGGCTGAGAGACCTGGGGCTTTTTAGTATTGAGAGGGGATCTAATTAATGTCTATAAATACATGAGGGTTGGGCATCAAGAAGGCAGGGACAACCTCTTTTTACTTGCGCATTGTGATAGGATGAGGGGCAATGGATCCAAGCTCAAGCACAGAAAATTCCACCTCAACATGAGGAAGAACTTCTTTACTGCAAGAGTTGTAGAGCATTGGAATAGACTCCCCAGAGAGGTTGTGGAATCTCTTTCTCTGGAGACTTTCAAGACCTGTCTGGATGCATTTGTGTGATCTGCCCTAGTTTTGCCCTGCTCTGGAAGGGGGGGGTTGGACTTGATGACCTTTGCAAGTCCCTTCCAACCCCTAACATTCTGTGATGCTGTGAAGATGAGGAGGGTCTTAGGAACTGTTGGCTGTAAAGCCTCGATTCAGTCCCAAGCAAGGCCTCCTGGGAAACATTTCTAGGCACATGAAGGATGAGAAGGTAATTGGTATCAGCCAGTAGGGATTTACTGGGGCCAAATTGTGCATGACCAACCTGATTGCTTTCTATAATGAAATGACTGGCTTTGTGGCTCAGAGTAGAGCAGTGGATGTCTCTTAACCTAGATTTCAGACAGGCTTTCAGAAGTGTCCTTTAGGATCTTTGCAGCCGAACTGAAAAGTTATGAACAGGATAGGACAGCCATAAGGGTAAAAGTTGACTGCATTGTGGGATTCACACAGACAGTGATTCTAAGTGGATGTGCCAGTGGTTCAAAGTCCAAATAGCAACCTCTTCTAAGTGATGGATGCTGGAGGTTGGCACTGGGGCTGATACACTTCTTCTGAGCAACCTGGGCACTGACATGGAGTACATCCTCAAGTTCATGAGTACCACCAAACTGGATGGACCAGTTTATATGCTGCCCTGGGGAACAGAGCTGTGATTCAGAGAGATGATACCAGGATGGAGAGTTGATAAAAAAATAACCAACAAAAAACCCAAAACTCCACAAATGAGCAAAAGCATGATTCTGAACTTGGAACAGAACCATCAGTGATGGAGGCAAGGAGGCTGATACCCTAGAAAACAGTTCTGCAGAAAAGGAATTATGGTCCTGGTAGACAAAAGGGTGCCCATAAGTCAGCACTGTATCACTGTGGCAGCAACAGCTGACTGTTTATGGGACTGTAATTAGGAGCTGCTGCTAAGAACAGAGCCAGGGAAGTGTTTATGCTTCTCGGTACTCATGAAGCAGCAGATGACTCTTGTCTGTGGGGTGCAAGAGTGGACACAAAGCAAACAACTGCAGCAAGTCTAGGAGAAACGGACAACATGGTTTGGGAACTGGGGCACATGACATCTAAGGACAGGCTAAAGGGAATTACACAATCAAAGAATGTTAGGGGTTGGAAGGGATATTGAAAGATCATCTAGTCCAAACCCCCTAACAGAGCAGGATGACCTAGATCAGGTCACACAGGAACACATCCAGGTGAGTTTTGAATGTCTCCAGAGAAGAAGACTCCACAACCTCCCTGGGCAGCCTGTTCCAGTGCTCTGTCACGCTCACTAAAATCATAAAGCTTCTCTTAATGATTGTGTGGAGCCTCCTGTGTTCCAGTTTGCACCTGTTGTCCCTTGTCCTGTCATTGGACATCACTGAGAAGAGCCTGGCTCCAGCCTGATGACACTCGCCTTTTACATTTATAAAAATCACAGAGTCAAAGGCCTTACTGAAGTCAAGGTAGACAATATCCACAGCCTTTCCCTTGCCCACTAGGTGGGTCACCTGGTCATAGAAGGAGATAAGGTTCGTTAAGCAGGACCTACCCTTCACGAACCCGTGTTGGCTGGGCCCAATCCTCTGTCTCTCTTCTATGTGCCCAAGACGAACCACTCCATAATCTTCCCTGGTACTGAGGTCAGGCCGAGAGGCCTGTAGTTCCCTGGATTGTCCTTCCGGCTCTTCTTGTAGATGGGTGTCACACTGGCAAGACTCTAGTCATCTGGGACCTTGTATGAATTTTTCTGTCTCATATTTCAGAAGCAAGTTTCAGGATCATCTGATGCATGGGGGGGTGTGTGGGTGCGCAGGTGACATAGCCTTGACTTGTCTATCTATGGCCTTATCTATGCAGAGATGACACATGGGGAGCTATGTATATGGCTCAGCCTTGAGGTATCTATAAGCCCCAGAACAATGAAGGGCAATGCTGCACCACGCAAAGAACCAAAACCTGAGCTCAGCCTTGCAGTTTCCTCAACAAATGGCACGTCCTGAGTCTCAGTTCAAATCACTATTCAGCTTCTTGAGAAAGTAAGATAAGGAGAACCTGGAGGGTTTCAGTGATTGTTTCAGCTGACAACTTTTGTGTAGCCAGACAACATAATCCAATCGGGTACAGTTTTGCCACAGCCACCTGGAGGATTTCAGCCACAACCTTGTGTATTCATTCACACTGTACGATCAGTTGGGTAAACGGGGGGATAAAAGTGTTTAGGTTAGGAATTGGAAGTCACCTCTCCAACGCTCACCTGTATGGAGACCCTTCCTTCTTGGTTGGGACATCAGTCAAAGTGACTTTTCTAAGATTGAGAGCCCTTACCTGGAGTGGTAAACAAATATTTAGCATGCTGTAAGTTTGCAAACACAGGTGATTAACTAACACATGTATAATATTTAGCATGCTTCCCAATTTGTCATAGTGTATTCTTGCTTTTAGGTTGTAATAATGCATTCTTCCACTGTATCCATAAAAACCTGCAGTAGTGGCATATTAGACAGCAAATAGATGGTTTGCTTGGGCCTTACTGTTAAACATGTGAATTCAAATAAATCATTAGTTTAAATGTTGCAGTCCAGTCTCTTCGTCACAGACCTCCCCTGTTAACCAGGACTGTTGGTAAATGATGGAGAGAGGCTTGGCTGAGTGCTCAGTCAGCACACTTGGGTGGATCCTGTCCAACCCCATAGACTTAGAAGTGTCCACCTGGCATAGCAGGTCACCATGAGAAAGGAGACAGGCTAGGAGGTTCTGCGAGTGTATGGAAGATAACTTTCTGACACAGCTGGTAAATGAGCCTACCAGGGGAGTTGCCTTGCTAGATCTGCTGTTCACAAACAGGAAAGGACTGATGCAAGATGCGGTGGTTGGAGGCTGTCTTGGGCTTAGTGACAATGAAATGATTAAGTTCTTGAGCCTTAGTGAAGTAAGGGGGGGGTGGGGAGGGTAGTGTCAGCAAAACCTCTATAATGGACTTCTGGAGGACAGACGGGCCAGTTCAGGACATCGGTTGGGAGTGTGCCTTGGGAGACAGTTCTAAAGGAAAAAGGGGTCCAGGAAGTCTGGATGATATTCAAGAAGGAGCTCTTAAAAGTGCAGGAGCAGGCTGTCCCCATGTGCTGTAAGATGAAATGACACAGAAAACGACTGGCCTGGCTGAACGGGGAGCTTTTTCTGGGACTCAGGGAAAAAAAGAGAGTTCACCTCCTTTGAAAGAAGGGCTAAGCACAGCAGGATGCGTACAACAAAGGGACAACAAAAAAGCTTTTACAAATACATTAACAATAAAAAAAGAGAGCCAGGGAGGCTCTCCATCCTTTATTGGATTGGGAGGTGTGGGGGGGCACTGCAACCAATGCTGAGGAGAAGGCTGAGCTACTGAATGTGGCCTTTGCCTCCATCTTTACTAATCACACAAGCTATTCCCAGGGTATTCAACCTCCTGAGCTGAAAGATGAGGGAGACCAGAACACCACCACCACTCCCCCCTCCCCTCCCCCCAGTAGACCACAAGGAAGCATTTAATGACCTGTATTAATGGCACCTGGACATTCAGAAGTCCATGGGGCTGGATGGGATCCACAATAGAGTATTGAGGGAGCTGGCAGAGGAGCTTGCCAAGCCTCTCTTCATTATTTATCAACAGTCTTGGCTAAGGGGGAGGTCCTGGATGACTGGAGGCTTGCTAATGTGCTGCCCAGCTACAAGAAGGGCAAGAAGGAGGATCTGGGGAACTACAGGCCTGTCAGCCTGACCTTGGTACCCAGAAAAATCAGAGAGGTTCATCTTGAGGGAGCTCACATGGCAAATGCAAGACAGACAGGGGTCAGGCCCAGCCAGCATGGGTCTAGGGAAGGCAGGTCCCGCTCGACCAACCTGATCGTGTTCTGTGACCTGGTGACCCACCTAGTGGGCGAGGGAAAGCCTGTGGATATTGTCTATCTGGACTTTAGTAAAGCCTTTGACACCATGTCCTCCAGCATTCTCCTAGAGAAGCTGGTGGCTCATGGCACAGACAAGATGTACTCTTTGCCAAGTTAAAAACTGTCTGGCTGGCCCTAGAGAGTTGTAGTGAACAGACGGTAGTAAATTCAGTTGGCAATCTGTCACCAGTGGTGTGCCCCAGGGCTCAGGGATTGAGTGATTCCTCAGCAAGTTTGCAGATTACACCAAATTAGGTAGATGAGTCGAGCTGCTTGTGGGTAGGAAGGCTCTGCAGAGGGCTCTGGACAGGCTGGAGTGATGGGCTGAGGTCAGTTGCCTGAGGTTTAACAAGGCCATGTCCTGGGTCCTGCGTTTCAGTCACAGCAACCCCAGGCAACGCTACAGGCTTGGGGAAGTGTCTGGAAAGCTGCCTGGTGGAAAAGGATCTGGGACTACTGGTTAACACTTGGCTGAACATGAACCATCAGTGTGCCCAGGTGGCCAAGAAGGCCAGCGGCATCCTGGCCTGTATCAGAAATAGTGTGTCCATCATGAGGAGAGAGGTGATTGTGTCCCTGTACTCGGCACTGGTGAGGCCACACCTCAAGTACTGTGTTCAGTTCTGGGCCCCTCACCACAAGGACACTGAATTGCTGGAGCGAGTTCACAGAAGTGCAGCCACAGCAGTGAGGGTTCTGGTAGACCATGTCATATAAGGAGAGGCTGAGGGAATTGGGATTGTTTAGTTTGGAAAAGAGGAGGCTGAGGGGAGACCTTATTGCTCTCTACAACTACCTGAAAGGAGGCTGTAGTGAGGTGGGTGCAGTCTCTTCTCTCAAGTAAATAATGACAGCACTAGAGGAAAAGGACTTAAGTTGCACCAGGGGAGGTTTACTTTAGATATTAGGCAGAAATTCTTTACTGAAAGACAGTTACAATTGGATGGAGTGATCTACGAGGTCTTTTCTGACCATGACAATTCTTTGATTCTCTACTTCATCAGGGAAACATATTTCAAGTTCCTTCATTGCTTAAGCATTTCATTCAGTTCATTAATGTGAGTGCCTTTGTCTTTTCAAACATGGAGACTTAAATGTGACACCTCTTGATACTAAGACTAAAGAAATATTCCCATAGTTTTTGGGTTTTTTTGTAAACCAGCTAGCTGACTAAATCTCAAAAGGAGAATTACTTTGCTGTGCCTGCAGAGTAAGGTTGGAGAAACAGTTTAGAAATGGTAATCAGACTGGGCTTCTCCATAGAAGGAATGTCTTGCTTATCTCAGGTACCTGTTTAGTCCCCTACCACATACTTCAGTAACTCACGAATGACAATACAATAATCTTCACTCCTGTGAAACAGGGAATTACTATTATCTCCATTTTACAAGTAGAAAACAAGGCAGAGGAAATAGTAAAAAAAGTGTGGCAAGAACAAAGAAAATTGCCTTAGCAATTCCAGATGACTTTCTCGTACTTCAGTATTTTTTCATAGGTTTTTAGCTAGGCTATAGTCTCAGACAGAAGGGTAATCCCTGTGTTTTTTAGTGCATGAATAATATAAGTTTTAATAACATTATAAAAGTATTAGTGCAGCTTTAATTTTACTCCCATTTCAATCATATCTTATTACTTGGCATGGTAAAATACTCCCTCAAAACACTGTTGTAGAAGTTTAACTTGGCAGTACAGTTCAGAAAAAGCAATTAGCTACCTACTACTTAATGGATGACTATCAATGATGTGAGAATTACACGAGTATCAGCGGTAGGCATAATCTAGACAGCGAAAAGGGAGATACTGCCATTTTCCAGGATGAAGTAACTTTCACTTCATGACTGCAATCAGGTACATAAATACAACATCACTAGGTTTTACAATGCAAATTTAGTCATCTCTGTGTAGCATGTACAGTGTAAATGTCCTCAAATGCATAAAATTAAGCATAGTGAACAAAAAATATGCAGATTTATTACACAGAGCATGGAAGGGGTGTTTGCTCAGACAGTCTTTGAGCACCATCTGGGAGACAAGTGTTTAGTTTTGCAACAGATTGCACAATTTTCATGTAGAATCTGGAGAACAGCTCTAAATGCTTTAATAGATAGTTGATTTAACATGCATTTAATTTTTGTTTTGTGTTGTCTTAAAGGCTATGCATATGTTTTGAATGACAGAAGTAGTCATTAACTTATTACAGTGCTCATCCCTTTGCACAATTTCCTTTCTTCTCTTCTCATTGCATGTGTCTATGTGCATGCAATATTTCACCTTACAGAGTGAATTTTCACTGCACATGGTAATTAATCTTAATAAAAGCCAAGCATCTACTGCATATGCATGCCATTTGATTGATTAGATTAAAAATTTAATGTTACAGTTCATACATTAGCAATATTTCAATATAACATATACCAAGGACTCTACTATCAATAATAAGAATACTTCAAGAAAAACACAAATTAACACCTGAAGCATAAAGAATGACCTTGAGAGAATGAAATGCTTTGCCTAAAACACAGTGCTTAAAATATATTTAAAATGAGTGCCATGTTTATGTGCTAAAAGAGCTGTAGAAAGCACTGCCTTCAGAATAGGAAAATTTCTGATAAAGAATTTCTTACTTGGAGCATTTTAGAAGTGGCATAATGTTTAGAAACACTGCATTCATTTTTAGTTTGTTTTAGTGGTATCCAACTAAATATATCTGCTACACAGTAGTAAAAAGCTACACATTAGAACTTTTTTCAATTTTTCTCTTGTACAACTTAATAAGAACATTAGGTAAACTGAGGATTCACTTTACTAGGACCAGAAACATAGAGAAAGAAATATAATGAAATGAGACTATCCATATTGTATAAAAAAGGCATGCTGTATTACATGACATTGTTATGACAAAATGAAGTATTATCCTTCATTCTGATATGTGTTCTTCTATATCCAAGAGCAAAATTACATTGAAATACTTCTACACTGATTGACTTTTAATGCAATACACTGCATCATCTTTGGACCTTAAGCAATGATAATGCTTTCAAAACTGATATAAACTGGGTCAACTGCATGAAGAAATTGTAAAAAAAAATGATGCAGTAATTCAATTCAGCACTGTGTGAAAACTGCACAATAGCAGGATTAAAGGATCTAAAAATGAAGACAAGTGGTTCATTATTAACTTCTTAAATGTTGTTCCTTCTGCGTTTTTTGGAATGTCATTTATTTCTAGCATAGAACTGTAGTTTCTGTGTTATGATGCAGTGGATCCATTCTCTGTTCCCTCTCCATATGAGCACATTGAAGTTTGCCCAAAGGCTTAATAAAGTTTATGAAATAAGTCAGCATTTACTATTCATTTTAACCACATAGGTAATAAAATAAATTAGAAAGAGAAAGCATTATACAATCATATAAAATTGGCATGTATAAAACATAGCTGACTTAAAAAAAAAAAAAAAAAAAAAGAAAGCAGCTGTTTAAGTTCCAAAGCAGCATAAGAAAAATAATAGTAAAGTTGCAAATGCAAAGTGCTTGTATGCAGAAAAGCTACCCCTTTTTGTTCATTGTATAATGAAATCATTTAAACAGCTGCCCTCTTTTGTAACATGGTAATTTTATAGACATCATTTCTTTATGTGCCTAAAGAGGTCTTTTTTTTTTCATCGGGTTATTGTGTATTGTACGTGCATGTGAATATGTTTTGGATCAGCATGTGTAACTGCCATGGCCATTCTTCCAGCAGGAAGTCCAGTCTCTGTCCTGTTCTATAACAATAGCACTCCATGCTGATGATCAACAGAATCCAGTGTTCAATTCACGGGCAATGTCAAAAGGAGTAACAATCGAAGAGAAGCCAGCCTGGAACGAATTAAAGAGCTGGGTAAGCCTAAAGATGAAAAAGCTTAAAACTAAAAAAAAAAAAAAAAAAAAAAAAAATCCTGCTCCCGGGTAACAATTGTACTTTTGTGTATGAATCTGTAAGAAAAACCTCCTCTGAATTCTTTGAGAACTTAAGCTAGTTTCAATTAAATTCAGCTTGGACATCTAAAAATAAAGTTGATAATAGACAGAAGTGTAGTCTGCTATAGGAAATTGTCTTTCTTCCAAACTGTAACATGTTTGATAGCACTCATTTTTGAACTTATTCTTAACTGGCAGAGGATCGAGGCAAAATTGTATTTGGCACTTACTATTTGCGCCTAAATTGCAGGACAGTGTGCTCCAAAATGCATGTTATTGTTGTGGCTACCAGTCACCCAAACCAGAGGATCTGCTGGATCTCCTCATCTGCCTGAGGCTTTCTTCCCAGTGGCAGCTATGCCAGAGCAATGTCCCTGCATGTGATTGTAATGCAGTCAAGAAGCAGATTTAGACTAAATGTTAAATATTGTTATATATGTATGGTACTTTCTGCAACTAGAACTATAGCTGCTTGGCCATCATGACAAATAAATTAAAAATCAATGCGGGAGAAAAAATCTTAACAACTCAAAATAAAATAGCAACTTGATGATCACCACTATTATTATGACTAACCAAAAAGTCTCAAATCTAAATTTAGTGACAACTGCAACTTAAGTTTTTCAAAGAGTTAGCAGGTTGTTTTCCTCTGCTTCACTATTTCAAATACTAGTAGTAATTATAGGAATTACTACTTCATTTTTTAACTTTTTGGTTGCATGATCCTAGACCACAGACACTACCTGATATCTCATGTATTTCTATATAATTTCATGTAGATCTGGTGGTACATGGGATGTGTCCTGCATCATCTACTTGTTTCAATTTATATCATAATTTGTAGTAAAGGTTAGTGAGCTCAACTGTAATACTAGTGTTGGGGCTGTCATTAAATCATTGTGAGATGAGAGTAGCTGAGCATATTGAAAAGACTAAGAGACTTCATTCAATGGCACAAGGAGGTATCATCAGTGGAAAATAAATGTTGTGGCAGAAAAATTTGTTTTGAAATTAAAAAGAGAGAGAATGGATACAATCCACTAACTGTAAATTATCATTAAGCAATTAATGCTTTCTCTATCTGTGGTCCAAAACATAAGTTCTCTCCTTCAGAAGAGATCATACATTATGGTTGTAGGTTTACTTTTATCTCTTGGAACAAGGAAGGATGTGCAACTTCCCAGTTTCTTTTTTAAAAGAGTATAAATGTTTAATTATATAACAGACAATTGACTGAAGGAATAAGGTAATCTTTCAAATCAGTGGGTTCAAGTTTATTTTTTTTACCCTCTATAAGTGTAATATTAATGTAGATTCTATTTCAGATAAATTTATAAACCCCTCATACTGTTTGTTTTCTTAATGTTTGCAGTTCTCTCAGCTTGGATGATGATAAAGATTCAACATCTATGTTTGCATATAGTTGATCTCATGTTTAAGTTACTGGAATTTGCAACTAGACATTTCATACTCCGCAAGAGTGAGGACAAAAATCAATATTCCTGTTGCTTTCAGAATTTTTTCAGAAGGTGGGTTGGTTTTTTTTTGTGTAGGTGGGGTTTTTTTTCATGCACAGCTGCTGTTCTGGAACCCCCATCATCTCATAGTGTCTTTATGGTAACTTTCAAGGCATCCTGAAACTCAGTTTCACAATAACAGAATTTAACTGAAACTGCACTTAGCAAAATGGGTACACATGGTTAACTTCCTTAAACAGAGGTTAGCTAAAGCTTGGGATACAGCATCTACCAGAGCATCAGATTTCTATCATGACCATGAAGTGGGAGAAACTTCCAGATATCAGATTCATAATGTGAGATGGATCTTTGTGCTAAATCAGATACTGTTGCAGAGAGCAGTTCTGCATTGACTGGACCATGTGAGCACAAGGATTAATTTGGAAAGGTAAATCCATGGCCTGCCCAGCAAAATATTAAAATATTTGGAGTAAAATTCAACTCAGACATAGGAAAATCAGGAATGGAAATTACAGCAATACACTCCCACTTCTTAAAATTTCCTAAATTTCTTCATTTGTTCATCTTGACCACTATGCTTGTGAATGCAAAAAATGTCATTTGTTTTTGTGCATACTTTGCTGTACATAAATGATTGTTTCTCAGTAGTAGTAATATCCACTTTAGGGATATAATCCAGTATCTACAGAAAGCAAAAGAGAAGTTCGTATTGCTTTCCAGCTTATTTGAAACAGGTCCAGATCAAGAAAATAAGTGATACATCCAGTGTTTCTGAGTGAAGTAACATGTCAATTAACTGGGCCACAGTTAGTTCTTGGCAGCATTTTTGCAAATTGATTGCCATTTGCTTTTGATAGGTATGAGTGAAATTAAGATCGTCAGCGTAGAGAACCATGTACAATCCTTAGCTATTTTATATGAAAAAAATTTTCATATGGCACACATATAGCAAAGGAACTGGGTTTAACAAGCGACTGTGCTAGAGCTCCTTATACATTCCTGTATATGGGTCCCATCAGCACAGCAGAAGAACAAGCTATTATTTGGATGAATCCCTGTTCAAATAGAGGAAGCAGGAATTTAAGAGCCAATAAACCCTAAATAAAAGGCAGACCTGTCTACTGTGATAAGGTAGTCATTTAGGGCTACAACAATTTTCACTACAGTAATCAGAATACGCTGAGAAATCTGGAATTTTTGCATGATGAGAACATTGCCAACTGCCTTTGATATTGGCTGATAGCAACAGTAACAGGCTGACAACACCTGTTCTGAATTCTTTACCAGCAACAGGGAAAGAGGCTTTTCAGTGGGTTTATCCTTCAGCATTTCCCCTTTCTTGTCCAGCCTCTGAAGTCCTTTGTAAGCAAATAAACAGCAATGGTATTTTAAAGGGTTAGTTGTGCCAGACCTTGCTCAAGCTCACTTAAGAAAGAGGTACCATATATAAATTGCATTCTTCATGTGTGAGCTTCCTCTCCATATTACATTTGCTATCAAACTTTGGATTCACATTGCAAGTTTTCAAAGCAATATTCTATTCTGATGATTTTCATAAGCACTGGCAAAGGGAGTTGCTCTCCTGTCTCTCTCGAGTTTCAGCTGGCTTGAAACAAAAAAAAAAAAAAAAAGATTATTTGCAGTAGATCAATATTCCCTTAAGATGTAAATGCATTGGCTCTTGTAAGTGAAGCAACATTTGGCCTGGCCAGTACTCTAATGTTAGATCTCAAAGGGTATCTCAGGGACTGCAGAATTTGTAATGAGGAATCAATAACTAGAACAAATCTCTCACAGGCCTGATGCAGCCTCTCAGAGTATGTTAGTGTCTCTGTATAACTGGAGGTAGCCTTCTGCAAATGAGATGCAAAGTGGAGAAATTCAGGAAATTCATGTGGCAATTTCAGTGCTGGCAAGGACTGCAAGTTTGATCCCAAAGGTGAGATTCTGCTGTCAGCAATGATACTCTTCCTGCCTGAATTGCCATTGGGAGGAAAAACCTTCCTTTACTCACCGCTCTTAGCTGGTATACATTTCCTTTTATTGTTTAAGCACAGACTGTGTGTCACCCTAGGTATGCCTGAATTATAATTTGGATTAAAGTGAGTAATTTTTATACAGTGTTTTGGGGTGAAATGAGCAATTTCAAATCCTACAAATGAATGCAGAGTATTTTGATCTTTCTCGCATTGTTCTTGGATGTTCTTGATAAGCTGAGCTTTCCTGTGTCCATCTGATAGCTTCATACAGAAAATGAGTCAGGATTATGCTGCTGGACCACCACAGCCAGGTTCCTTTCTCAGGGCATGAGGGACTATGTAAATATATGTATATATATTTATGTATGTATCATGGGCTGGTTTTGTACCATTTTAAATTGAACTGTTCTCAGATGTTTCGTCAGGTTGGAGATCCAGGGGAAGCATATGTCTCTGCAGCTGAATGCTGAGTGTCTGTACTTTATAAGGCAAGCAGGTATCCTGGTGTATTTATTAATGACCTGAGATACAGAAAGTCTGAAAATATCTTGGTCTTCATAAAACATAAGAAGAGTTCATATGCTGTGTACTAGGATGTTAACATTCCATTACAAGGGCCTTCTGCTTGTGTGTTGTGAATGACCTTCACATTTATCAAGTCGCTCCTTGTTCTCTCCAAGCTATTGTTCTTATTAATTAAAACCCAGACGATTAAGTATACAAAAGTGCACTTAAGCTTTTGTGCACACGCCGCTAAAAACGGGCAAATGACCAGAAAAAGATATGCAAACTTTGCTTCCCAATAATGAATTTCAGATTCAGTCATTTTACTCCGGTGACAAAGTGACATTTAAATTATGCTGCTGTTTCTCCTACAGGCTTTTGACAGGGTATTTTCAGGAAGAAAATTAAATGAGTTACAAGGCACTTAAATGCAATGCTTGAAAATCATATCTTAATGTGTTTGATTCTTAAATGAGATGTTAGTCTTGTGTACCACTATGATTTTACCACAAATCTGACATCTAAAACTGGCACTATCTCCCAATTCTTTGATGCACTAACTTGCATCCTTTAAATACTGGCCTTGTGCCATTTCTGTTGAACCCACACAATAGAATTAAGTCTTGTGGGGAGAAGAACAGCTGGGAAAAAAAAAAAAAAAAAAAAAAAAGGCATGACCAGCCTACTTAGCATTGTCACAGGTAGAAGACAACAGCACTGTATCACAGGCAAGTGCAAAAAAATGGGTAAGAAAAATAGGCTCTCTCGAGGAAGTGATCTGCAGATGGATAGAGGAGTGGAGAAGAAATGGTTTCAAACAGGTGAAGGCTAATTTTTGATGTTGAAAAGAAAGCTTTATCCTTCTTGTCTGAGGCCCTGGTTTAAAAAGTGTACTTACCTATGGGGTTAACTTCATCAGCTCTACTAACTGCACTCCAGTGAGAGATAAAAAGATAATTAAAATTACCACCATGCTTAATCAACTTGCCAGCACAGGGATACTCTCTTGAATGGGGGCACAATTAAATTAAGCTTAACTTCTTCCAAATACATGCAAGAAGTAGTCATCTGGCAAAGTCTAGCTGAAAATGCACAGAGCTGCATTATGCTAATCTCTAAGGACAAAGGAAATGGAAAGTGAAACGGTATGAGAGAGCAAAACTTCTGCCAAGTCCTTTAATCTTAGTTTTGCAGTGCAGACTGCCAATCACAGAAAAATACTGGTGACTGCACTGAAGTACTGCTAAATCACTAAACTACTGATTTCACTTGTTTACCCCTATGTACATACATATATATGAAAATGTATGCATGTGTGCTAATCTACATTATTTTATGTTTCAGTAAGCACCTCAAACTGCTGTGTTTCATAACAATTTATAACTGAAATTAATAGCTCTGAAAATGATATAATAGGAAGCAGACAAATTGAGCTAATCAGAGACAAGATCAAGGCCCTCCTGGCCTTGAAATCTATAGCTTCATGAAAAGGAGTCTTTGAATATTTGCTGAATCTAAGGAGATTAATAATAAGCAATTGCAATTTTGTCCATCTACAAGGAGCATCAAAGAATTAATTTTTACAGTATGCCCAGAAGGTAAATAGCATAATCTCTGTGAATGTGGCTTAATTCAGAAGCTGAGAAGACCTGCTAAAGTAATAGTCAGAACTAGCCACAGCCAGATTAGATGTTGCAAATTCCCGATTCCCTATCTCTAGGCATTTGCTAAAAGCTCACTGAAGATGAAAAGGCTTCCATTCAGATCGGGTCTGATAAAAATAGTGTGAGCGCCAGTTATGCTCTCACACTCTGAAAAGTCAGAATACTTCAAAAATAATTCACAGTGGAAGTAAATAATTATCTTTTCTTATTTTTCTACAGTAGGAACCTCAAAGAACCTTTTCAAATGTGAAAGCCATATTTCAGATGTACTTTTAAGAGTATAGTCACTCACCAAGAGCTGAAACCTAGGACCCATCAAGTACTTTCTATTTTAAGTGATACTTACCTTTATCTTGCAAAGCCATCAGCCCCACTCCTTTTTCTTAACTATGTGAAGACAGTAATTTTCTTTTTATTTCTCTCAAACTGTAGAATTAGTAAGTTCATTAGGTATATTTTTTGCTTTTCTATGCTTCTCTATGTAAGTTGCTGTTTCATATATAGGAGGAAGGTTGTAAAAGTACTGATAGAGGATGTAGAAATGACTTGTAAATTTATTCCTGTGAGATGCAGTTTGAATGCTTTACAACTGCACTGAGACTCCTGAATTCTTCCTATATGTCGTCTTCTATCCAGGCCACAATGCCTGAGTAGTAGAATATAATTAGAGAGCTATACTTTCAGGAGATCATCCTCCTTTTTCAACAGGTTCTTCCTCTTGGCTGGGATCTGATTTTTGATCTTCCCCTTGTTTCCAATTTTACATATTAAATACAAGATTTTACAATATAGTTCAGTGTATCAGATGTTAGTTTTTCAGCCCATGTGTGTGGTATCTTCAAATATGGCATCAGTCAGTCCCTTCTCAAGTCATTCATTTAATACTCTATTCCAAAGGCAAATTAAAAGGGGTATTTACACCTAAATTGTCTGTACACCTGAATGAAACGTATCAGAATCCACTTGAGTTAACTATACTCCCATGCCATTCTTAATCCAAAAAGGATTTTTTTTCCTACTTTTAAACATTTTCATGATAGCCAAACATCAGTTCAGCAATCTTACCCTGCTGTTCATCAGTCTGCATGGGCGGGCACATGTACAGGAGGCTGACAGAGGCAGGACATTATCCGCCAGAGCCTGGTTCATGTAAGTGCTGCAGTTCTCCTCTTAGGCCTCACACACCACCTCCGAAGGTGCCTACCCAGAGCCAAATGCTTGGAACACAGACAGGTCATGACAGTTGGGATGGAAAATTTGGAACCAATGACGAATATAAAATTAAGATCTTGACATACATGCATGATGAAATTTGTATATAGATGCAAAACAATGTACAAGAAGCATTTGAAACACAGCGTCTCTACACACAGTACCATCCCTGGAATTATTTAAAAGATGTGTAGACATGGTGCTTAGGGACATGGTTTAGTGATGGACTTGGCAATGTTAGGTGTTTGCATTCAGTGATCTTAAAAGTCTTTTCCAACCTAAATGATTCTATGGCACAACACACTTAGAAAGTGTGAGTTCTTTTTAATGTAATTATATGTTGGAAAATAAAGAATATTATTGAACACCTTGAGTTGAATCAGGAAGTTAATCTAAATAGAAGAAAACATTAACATCAAAATCTTAGACTACAAAAAAAGCCACCGTTCGTTCATGCAAGTGTATCAGGTATCACTGGCAAATAATACACTGAAAAACTCTCCGTACTTCTTTAAGGGGAGACAGAGCAATTCAACTCCTTAAGCTCCTGCTCAGGCAGAATTTGCCACTAGTTACAGTTCTTAAACCAGATCTCATCAGGCTTGATTTGAGGGAAGCTGCAGGCTTGAAGCCATGATGTTCAGTATTAGAAGGTTACTCCAGTGGGGGAAAAAAAAGGGGAAAATCAAGTTGTTGTCTGAAATTTTACTCTGTGAGTCATGAACCCATTCTTCTGAAAAGTGATTAGCAAAACTGTCCATGCCAGATGATCTCCCCACAGAAAGAAGTGGATGCTTCCATTAACAGTAATCCCAGAAAACGATTCTGACATGCTCATTTTTATTTTCTTCCCCTGGCAGTGAAAGAAGTGTGCTTGTGAGGGAAAGAACATTCTCATATCCCCATCTTTTCCTCTTTCCTTTCAAACTGAAAAGAGTACATTGCTTCATTTCTCTGTTGTGTTCAGCTACTCTTTTACATCAGTGGGTTGTGAAACCAGAACTCCCACTGACATAGGATCAGAGACAGGCTTAAGATTTTAGAGGTGGTTCTGAAGTCCTGAGAAATCCTTCAAAAGCTGTATGCTTTTAGCTGTGCTGAATTGTCACTGTCTTCAGATCCAATCTTTCCAGCAGTTAATTTTCCCTTTATCCTGTGTGACCAGACTTCTCCCATAGCAGAAATTTTGGTTCCCGCTTTCTGAAAATTCTGTAATTCTTATTCCCACAGTAGTAGTAAAATGAGTCACACTTTCATTCCTGTTTTCACTGGCTTCACAAACTTACTCATTGCTTTTATCATGCAGATGGATGTATGCAGGAAAACATATTTGTCAGATGTGAATTTTTAGCTGCTTGGGGTCTCTGTCTCTATGTAATATCTAGCTTAATGTCACCACAGGACAACATTTATGTTTTCATTTAAAAATAAAGTAAGCAGAAGGGACTTCTCTCATCCATAGAGTAGCAAATTAAAAACAAAAGTAACATTTTTTTTTGTAATGTTGTACTCTGCTGGGATCAGAGTTTGGCATTATGACATCTGGTCTAATTGAAGTATTCCAGTAGCTGTTGTACAGCATTTGCTAAAACACCTAAATGAAGCCTGCTAGTATTACTTTTGCATAATCCCTGTGAACATGGACACAGAACTTTCTGTGTCTGTGCTTACTCACCTCTGAGCAAAATAAAAAAGCCTAATACAGGCTTAGTTTTATGGCACATGTCAATTAATAAGCACTGTAGTTGAAACACTATCATACATAGTCCATTTGAGATGAGCTCTCCAAGAAGACAATAGGAAAGAGAAGATGAAGAGATGCCAGTCTCCCAATTTGTATCTTTGAAAACTTTCTCCCTAGTATACAGCTTTTTCTCACTTTTTTTTTCTCACTTTTATTTAGAACTCAGATTTTCTATGAGTCTTCCAACCATGAGGGAAATTAATGAGATTCCACTGGATATTTAAGAAATTTCTTCAATAGTAGAGACCTTATGGCACCAAGAAAAAAGCAGTATCAACATTTTTTGTGCTTTAATTATAAACTATTAAAACTTACCATATTTAACCAGACACAAAGCATGTCTAGTAAACTATTAACTATTTTTCAAGAGTTCAACATAAAATGACACAAATATGCCATAAAATGAAAATACCTTTTCTATCTAAATGTGACATCCAAGTAAACACATTAAACAGATAAATGGGCAGACTGAAGTTCCTAAGAAATAATGCCTCTTGCTCTACTATGGAATACAAAAGTTTTCATTTGTAAGTCATTGACTCTAATCTGATTAAGAAAATTATCTGCTTAAAATAGTTGCAGTTGCTAGTTGGTGTCAGACCAAATATTATTAAGAAAATCAAGACGGGCTTCTCATTCAGAAGTAAAGCAATCTAGCAGATACTTTACTGGATAAACTTTGAAGAACTGAGCTCCATTCCTTGCTTGACTGCTGGCCGAGCTGATGGCAAGTCACAGCTGTGTCATTTCCATAAAATGCCTAAGATTTTCCATCTGTAACAAAGGATCAAGGTTAGTCTTAGTAATATTTCTCAATAGCATTTACATGATGCTTTGAAAAAAAAACCCCAAACGTAGTGTGATTTGTTTATAGACATGGGGGGTGTTTTTTCCAGCAAGTAACCTGTTCAGCTGACAGTGAGAGAATGCATTTGTGTCTTATCATTTAGGTTTCAGTTTGGAACAAAGAGACACAAATGTTGACGTCAGTAGGAATGCAGTGACCTTCCACACATGACAGATGAGTTCCAGCTCCAGGGGGCTATACCACACTAAGCTCTTCATGAGCACTACAGGGACTCAGAAATGAGACATTCTCTCAGATGTTTCAGATAAACACTTCCTGCAAATCCAGCCAAAATACAAGTTGTTCTTACATACTTACATGATTTTTTAGGGAAGATTAACACTGTATCAACCTTGAGAAGAAGTGGGTTTTTTTCAGTAGGATTGTACTAAGGCTTTATAGGCATTTACCTTTTGCTTCTAGTTAAGGAGAATGAACAGTTTAATAATACTAAGTGATATGAGAAAACAGCCTTGTGGTTTATTGAAAGGTTATGCAGTTAATTTAGTTGTTATTTTTGTTCTGTGACAATAATTATACAATATTTTACACAAATATAATAAATAATGAATATTGTGAAAGCTGTTATTTTAAGGAACTGTCCTGAGAGATGAATAAATACCTTATTTTGTCTTAAGTGTCATACAAATCTGCTATACAAGAGAAAATACCGTGAATAAATTTATACTATATAATCTTAAGTGGGTAATCCCATATGCATGGTGACTCTGGAACTGGGGCTCTGTGCAAGAGGGCAACATCACAATTCATGCAGTTTTAGAAATTAGATCCTAATATAGAAAATTAACTTTCCTTCTCAATTGGCCACCATGTCTGTACTTTTCTTGGCAGTAGCTAGTACTTAATGTTCAAAGGACTTTGAGTCACTGTCTTTCCAGACACCTAACCGTATTCCATATTTGTACTGGTCAAATCCAAACCTTTTTCATGAATAATTTTGAATAAAGAAATCTTAGATTTTTTTTTTCTTTTGATTTTTGCTTTTCAGTCTACTTTTTATGGTTTCAATAAAGAACTAGAGTCCAAAAGCAATCATGGACAGAAGGTCATTTAAAGTACCCATTTGGAAACCTGAAGTATCAGATATGACTTGAATAACACCTCTTTCTGTAGTCTTAAGGTAGAGGGAAAAAGGTAAATTTCCTTAAGGGTTTCTTTTGAAAAACACAAGGAAAAAATCTCCTTTTAGACAGATGGCTAAAAAGTAGATGTTCCCTCTTCTCATTTATCTCAGTACCTAAACTATTCACTGAAGAGGTAGGGTACTTCAGTTCACAGATTCTTCTATCCAGGGAACTGAAATTCAAATTTACATCCTTATCTGACTTCTGGAGAGTGCTTCATCACCACTGTATGTTGCACCATGTGTAGTACATCTGTAAGTATGCAAGAAAGTGTTTCAGTTATTTTAGGGAAGCAGTTTATTTTGCGTGATCTACTAATTATGGAGCAGATGCACTCCTTTACACTCTTTTCTTATGATTAGGACACTTTCCTGGGAGGGAGGAAAAATTAAGTTCAGATTCCCTAAACCATGGAGAATTAGTAGTTCAAAACAGACCTCTGGCACTGTGCTGTGTTCTGAGGACAGGGTATAAAGAGTTACCACTGATTATCACTCTTGTATTGTTTTAATACCACTTTTTAAAAAGTTGTCATAAAATTAAAAATGAGCATTTTGTACTGGTAACAGTTTTATTCTCTAGTATTAATGGACAAAACAGAATCTGGCTTTCACAAGTAGACTTCCAATATGGGCTCCAGAAACATATTTTATTGTCTTTAGGGCAAGAACTAATTCAGAGAAAGGCTCTTTTTTTTTGTCACCTATGAATCTTGACCTTGACCTAGAAAGTCTATCCTCAAAGTTGCATGAGGGGCAATTAAACTTGAGTGAATCAAAACCTCCCTGTCATAGCAAAATATGTCAAGAGAATCAGAGCTCAAATCTCCAACCTCATTTTATTTGCTTTAAATGTGCCAAGCTACCTCTCTGGATAAACTGAGAACAGTATTTAATAAGCTTGATAAACTTGAAAATGTCTTTAATCTGGTTTGGGTTGTTAGGATTTTTTTGTTTTTATTGTTGAGTGGAGAACAGGTTTCCAAAATAAGACATAGATTTCCAAAACAAGACACAAAGATTAGACATTTCACTGAACTACACTGGTCTGCAACATTACTGAACAACAATTGAATCACAGCTGTTGGTAACTAATAACCTTCCCTGCTTCTGAGCCAATACAACTTGGGGAAAAGCTCAGAGTAACAAACTGGGGCCCCCTACCAGGCACACAAGAACTATTCTATTATGGCAGCTCAGCTGATGAGAAGTAATTTATGAAGCTTCTGTTATCAAGTGGTTAATACACTGATCACTGCTGTCTTTTCAGAGAATCCAGTGAGAAGTAACCAAGAGTACATAGTAATAAATCATGGTCAGGCAGATCAGTGATTTCTTACATAAAGCAAAGATGCCTTTAGAATTCAGGTGGATCCATGGATCCTCAGATAGGTGCTGTGCATGAAGGATCACAATGTAAAATCTTTGATATTCTGTTTTTTTTTGTTTGGTTGGTTTTTTTTGTCAGTAGTGTCTGGCCACAGTAAAGGCTTGCTTGTCTGCAAGAAATGCAGGCAATCATTCTTTTACCAAGGTCTATGCTTAAATAAATCTTGTTTTCTTAAATACACAAATGAAACACATCCAAAACCCCTTTTTATCTTACATCCTTGAAAATGAGAAAGTTTACAACAGAATGGAGGGTTCTTGATGCTGAAAATGACATGTAACAGCTTACAGTTTTCCTAGTGAAATCAGTGCTTCTAGAACACCATATTCCAGGGATCTGCAATTTTCCATTGATCTCATTTGCCCTGTTTCCCATGGGAGCCTTTCTGAAATGCTGCTATTGAGTAACACGCTCACTATTATGAAGGGAATAGAGAAGGAGTAACCTTTGCTGCTTGAGTAAAATGTAGAATGACATAAAGCATCCAATTCAGCCTCCTTTAGGGTGTTTAAGACACAGAACTCATTTTTCTGGATGAAAAGCAGACGGCAAGACTGCCAGCAGCAACTGTGTCAGCTCAGGTTCTCCCAGCAGGAGGGACATACAGGGTGGCTGGAGAAGGCAACACAGCATATGCCACAAATGGAAGCACTCATTTGGAGGCTACATTTAACTACATAAAATGAGACATGGGGCATGTAAAAGTTAACAGTGACTCTTCAAAACATAACAAATGCAACTGATAATAATTGAAAGTATAAAACAATTAAGAACTGTATAAAATGGGGGTCCCAGCTTGCATCCAGAGCATCCTGATAGAGATGTGGACAAATAATGAGTGACTTGGTTTGGTATCTTAACCACAAAACCATTCAACAGTAAAATTAAAACAAGTACAAAAGGGAAATGTTTGAGCAGAAAAACCTTCCCCCTCTTCCTAAAATACCTTAATAAATTACTTAATAATTACACTATATGTCATATTGTTAAATCACAATGTTTCATATAGCTTATAGTTACGCCCATTAAAACAGTATTTCTGTTGTGCCTAGTTTTAAAGGAAAAATTATACACACAGGTTTTTTAGGAACCCAAATATCAGAATGAACTAGATATATTTTTGAAGAAGAAAAAAAAAAAAAGGAATTTTGAAGAGACATGCACAATACAAAATACATTATTTCTAAGTAGACTATGTTAACACTATACT
>JANHGN010010954.1:145181-164078 GCA_024605025.1 Megaceryle maxima
TTACAGGATAGCACTTATACTATATACATTGATATATTATAAATTAATTTTAATGAAAGAAAATATTAAAAAGTTATTAAATATTTAACACATGACTGCCTTAGAGTCATTAAGATCAACCAAAATAAAATTAATCACATTTTTTCAAAGTGATTTTTTTCAAGCCATTAAAAATCAGAGTGATGGCTATTGATGAGTTGAGCATTTTCCCAGCACTCACTTGTTATTGGAATGGCTCTGTGAACAAAGCCTCTTTTGTTAACTTGGGACCAATTAATATAACACTGATTAGGAGGGCTATAGTTACTTTTGTTTTCCATATAAAGAAATGATAATTTCCACTGCCTACTAGAGAAACAAAAATCTACCTACAAACCCCACCTAGTATTTCAAGGAAGGGAAAAGATCTGAACTGCTACCTACAGTTAATTGTGGTTGTTTTTTTTCTTTTGTTTTGTTTAAATGATTACATTCTGTCCATCTACTTATAAAGATGGCAGATACTTCATGCTTTTGTTGTAGTCCTTCATTACATATTATTCTATAGTATGTTCTATCATAATAGCTTCTAGTTGAAGTCCGGTATAATCTCCAGATTATGACTCAGCTGAAAATGTGGTATGTCTACTTACCTCCACTAGAAAAGTGCAGAAATCTACATACAACAACAACAAGGCAAAATGATAGAGAAAGGTCCATGGCCCTGCATTATTGATGGGATGCTTTGCAACACTATCTTTCCACCATTTAATGAAACCCAAAATAAAAAGAATGCAATTCAGTCCATTGGCAGATGAAGAACAGCTGTTAAGTTTGTTTTTTTCTTCGGACTGCTATTTCCCCACTTGTGCCTCCTCTTTTACTTTGCACTCTTACATGAAATCAGTCTCTTAAGTCCCTCACATGTTTTCCCCATTAAGCAATTACCTGAAGGCAGTCCCATCATCAGTATGAGCCTTAGATGTGTCTTGAATAGTGCATAGCTCCGCACAGTGAGAGTTTCACTTGAGTGCCAGAAGAGAGATGCAAATAGTTTGAGATGGACCATGATGAGTACAAGCAGTACTTAAACATCATTGTTTCCATTATCTGTTCCATTTCATGACTTCAGTAGGGCTAAAAATACTGTTCTGTCTGCTGCACAGTATTTGTGGTTGGGGCAGACTGTATCTGTCAGAGAGAGCGAGCGCACTGTAGGCTAGATTAGATGTGCCAAGGCTGACTTCCACCGAGACATGCTTTGTACAGCTTCTTCTGCATTGAGCTCACCTGGTAAATCAGTTGTTTTCAGACCACCAGAGTCCCAGGGTGAGCCTCAGCTGTGGTAATGTTTAGGATGCATGCACAGCTATTCTGGGTCCTGCATGGGAAATTCTGCTAATTGAGTAAACCCACTCTAGTGTACAGGCACCAACTGGCAGACACAACTTTCACAATGAGCGAGATCTATAATTTTCAAATGTAACTAACAATTTGTGACAACAAAGCAGCAACAAGAGCCAAGATGCTGGCACTGCTTCTTGTCACCTCTTTCAAGCACAGCAACTAGAATTTGCATTTGTTTCTTCTCCAAAGGCAGTTACTTATTTTATAAAGTAAGCATTTAATGCATGCAGTTTCTTTGGCGCTATTTTGTTTTTAAGCCAAAGTGTCTAGTGTTGTCTCTTTTAAAAAAAGAACCTGAACAATATTTAATTAATACTGTATCAAACAAGAGGAGTGTAATCATAAACAAACACAGAACTGTCTCAAAAAGGGTAAATAACATAACTGATAAAGAAAACTGAATGTGATCTAAGTGTATGAAATTATGAGTGACAGACACAGTAAACCAAAAGTTCTTGAGTAAACCTTCTAATGGTGACAAACGCAGTGCACTTCAAGCCCACAAAAAAATAGCGGTGTAACCGTCCACTTGCATTCAGTGGCTTGGTTAAACAGTTAGCTAGAACTGTGTCTCCCTTGTCCAGTCCATATCCCTGGCTTGCCAGGCTCCTTTGAAAGAAATTTAAAATTTTTTCATTTTTAAACCAGGCCCCAGGCTTTGATAACACAGGATATCAATCATTCTTACCTTGGAGGTTAAACTCCACAAAGAAGTATGTGCACGGAGGGTCAGTATCAGAAAAACATTTTTAGAAGAAAATGATTCTTTATTTGGTGTTTGGCTGTGGGCATAAATCTTTAAAGACAAAAAGGAAAAAAAAGGCGAGACAACTGGAGGATTTTTTTAAACACTGGCTTAAGCATTAGTAGGGAGTAGGTAGACTAAGTTGGGGTACCTTTTTCAGATACCCTGAGGTTATTATCCTGGTTCCCATGTGGCAGCCTTAAGAAGGAGAGCCAACAGGCAGATGAAAAGAAATTAACCTGAGCTGGCACTTCCATACAGCACTGTGGAGGATATTCAAACTCCAAGCGGCTTATTGCTGTGGTAGCACAGAGCTATCTCTGAGCGAAGACCATCTGCCTCTCAGCAGCACACATCAGGCTGCCCAGTACCATGTTGATGTAAACATACTGCTTTTGGTTCTGGAAGCAGCTCCTGCATAGTTGCTTAGTGCTCACTGTGCAGCAAAGACTGGCCTTCTCCCTTGCTAAAAAAAATCCTACTTTAAATATTGTTACTTCTTTATGTTTAACTTTTTAGTTTGGTTTGGTTTTTTAGGGGGCAAGTCCTTAATCGTTTCTTGACAGAACAAGTTTGAGGCTGTCTGGCAAAGGAGGTAAAGTCATTAGAGCTAACAGTTCTGACTTTGTTTCTTAACAGCTCTTAAGTGTCACTTGATGGATGGCTGTCTGGAACAATATCCTCCTTCCTGCTGATATTCCCAACGAAACCCAAGAGATACAAAATGTCCCAGAATCCCAGCAATCCTCTGTTAGCAATAAATTATTACACAGCACTCCAGATCTTTTGCAATCATCTACAATATAGTAATCCTGTATAACAATTGAAAAGGATTAGACAGTGTACAGGTAATAGGCACATGTGTTAGATATGAGAGGAAGGGAAAGAGACAATGAAATAAAGATTTTCAGGGGTTAGAATGAAATTTCCCCTCAGTGGATTACTGAGGCAGGGTAATGGACCAGCTGACCTCTTTAAGGTCCTTTTAGATTTAGGCTTTTGCCCATGCCCTCTACGTTCCATCCATGCCCATTGTCCCCATTCAGCTTTCTTTAATAAATGTGGTTTTGAAATGTCTGTGTAGCATCTGTTAAGTGTCCACTGCAGTATAATGCAGAAGATGAACTACAGGCCCAACCAGGAGACAATTCCTATATTTTTTTCAGCCATTTTAATAAAAGGAACGGAGAACTCATTTGGAAATTTCCTATACACAAAACAATTTTAAAAATACAATTGAATTTCATGAGGATAATTCATATCAAATATTATATAGGTAGAAGCTCGTCTACTTCAATGAACTCCAGAGAAAAATAATTATGCTCTTTACAAGTTGAAGTGCATTTGTATTCCTTCCAAATAGTCCTATTACAACAAATGAAGTACTTACTATACATCTTCCTGCTACTTTTCAACTTAAATTTAATTTTCTCATAGATTTATTTAAAACAGTTCTCAGTGTGACTCAACCAAATGATGAATTTATGGAAGGTTTAGTAAATGTGAAATCTAGTTGAAGTTAAAAATGGCTACTTTGTAATTCTGTGCCTAAATGAAATTACCTGCTGTAGCCAGCTATTGTGCATCCATTTAAAGCCTTTTTCTCGAGGCACATAGTCTTCAGATGGAAGAAAGCATAGTGCAAATATGTTGCTAACATAAAAAATGTATATATACATATATAGCAATAGTATTAAGCAGATTTTTTTCTCCTGTTCTCTGAGTTTGCTTGAGCAGTTAATACATACATGTGTAGATTGTGTGTATGCAGAGAGTACACTGCACATATTGATGATGTCTTGGGTTTTTATTGCTTATAATATATGAGTGTCTGTGTCCAAATGTAAACAGTTTAAAATTAAGAAGGAAAGCTAAAACAAATAAATGTTGCAGAGCATAAAAAAATTTATAATAAAATCTCACTGCAGAAAAGGTTTGTGACTTATATTGATAATAGAACAGACTGTGTGAGAACTTTGCCTCAGGCAAGCTGTTACTCTGTTTTCTGTTCCATTGTTGACACAACATCAGAAGTTACACTAGAGTCAAGTCTAAAATCAGCCTATCTCTCTGATAAAGAATGCTTGAGTTCAGATGCAGATCTTTACAAGTTCACCATTTTTAAGGGGGGGGGGGACCCAGCATTCCATGAGAGCAAATGTCACTGTTTCAGGTGACTACTTAGCATGGAGGTACACTCACTTCTTATTCAGGAGTGCTGATGTTATTTACACCAAGTCTGGTCAGGATGAAGTTAATTTCTTCCACCCAAATATGTAAAATATATAAAATTTAATTCATATAAAATAGATAAAAATTGAGCTGGTAAATTCTCTGTCCATATCACCACAGCTATGTACTAATGCCAGACCTGGTGTCTAATCCAAACCCCACTGCATACAATTTGTGGAAAAACTTCCTTCTTCCTCACCATTTTGGATAAGGCTTCTATTTCCTACTGCAGAAATACGTCATGCTACTTAGTAATATCCTGATTGATGTAGAGGGATTTACCATTACTGTCTTTGGGAACCTAGGTATCTCTGAGGATGTGGAATTAGATCTTTCAGTGTATCTACTAGTTCTTACAAAGTCAGACTGTATTCCGCAATTTGTGTTGTAGCCCATCCAGCATGCAAATTAGACTTCAGTTGTATAAATTACTGAAAGACTATTTTATTCTTTCTTTAAACAAGACCAAAAAAAATCACAAACCGTTTCATCTTCTTTTCCCACTATTTTCATTTTTGAAGTTAAAAGGTTGACAGCTGCATGCAAAGGAGATAGGCTTACAGTGGAATTATGACAAGGTAAGTAAGTGAACATGCCAGCTCTTTTGAGGTAACTGTCTCCAAGTATGCCTTTAACCCACAGCACCTCCAGGGAAAGGCAGCAGAGCTTATCCAGCTTCCACTGAGACACTACCTTAAGTGTCTGTGTTTCAGGGAAGATGCTGTCTGTTATCACAGGCTGTTTAACTCAATGTAAGATCATACCCTACTTTACCCTATAATAATTTCTTCATGACTGTAATGTTACTTTTTGATAATGGAGTGCAGCAAATACTCAGTTATCAATTATAAGGCCTCATTTTTCTTTGTTAGAATCTCCTGCATATTCTTAAGCTATACAGCACCATAAAGTCTGGAATTTAAAACAATACCGTATTAAAAAAAAACAGAAGTCAGAACTCTTTTTCTGCTTCTTGTTTTGCTTACTTTACAGCAAAGAGAATGTACTGAGAAAAAGCTAGAAGATCTTGATTTGTGATTAAGCCATGGGTTTTAACCAGACCCTATTATATAGTCTTTTTAACCTGAGTATCAGAAGTTTCCAACAAACACGTTATTTTGCAACAGCAGTCCATCAAAACAATGGCTTTATGTCACACGATGGTAAAAAGGTATATAGAGTTCTTAACAGTTCAACTAGTGACCTTCTCAAGTATGGTTAGGTTCCCCACATGGCAGCACAAGGCATTGTTTTCTTTGGAGCATTTTATACTCATGTTGTGAAGTTCTGAAATAATACTGAAACATGGACTTACAGGAAAGCCTCCAGAGTTCCTGGATTATTAAAAATGTACATAAGATCTCTGAAGTTGATAGCACTTTCTGCTTTGTCTTCTGTATTCAGTGAAATGAAAGGTAGAGAAGGCATTTGTTTTTTTGTTATTTTGAAATGAGCCAATGAAAAGGTTTTGCCATAAAAAACACTTATGAATAAATGAATGCATCTGACAAAGAAGTTAATGATCACATGGACTGAGCCCAAATTCTTGATCAATGAATCATGTAGGCTGCTTTGTTTAGGCTTTGGCAAATCAATATCCATTTTGTTAAACAAGTGAAATCGATTTTTTTTTTTTGGGGGGGGGTGCCCTGGATTACTTTTTAAATATAAAAAGTCAGACAAGGAAAATCTGCAAGGGTGCCATGGAGCTTTCAAAGTTACTTCTTTGTTTTTACTGTCTTGTTATATTTCTTACCAGGTAATGACACACAGCAAATGACCGGTTACAGCAAAAAAAAAATCAGTAAAATTTAGAAGACTATACTGTAACTAGAGAGTTGTGAAAGACCACATGACTTTGTAGACTTATTAGTATATCTATGTCACTACATAAGACTGCTATGAAATGAAGTGGGACTGGTAAACCATGGGACCCTCTCCATTTTCTTCTCTCTCTGGGCTTGTAACACCCAGCACATAAGCAGTTTTTCTTTTTTCTTTAATGTATCATGTTGTATTTTTATTTGATGCAGATGATTATACAGTCCCTCAGTGACCTGCCATACCTCTAGCAGGCAAAGCAACTCCAATATGTAGTCTGTTAGGGTTTTATGATAGAAAGCACAGAAGTCAAGATTTCTAGAGGTATTTAGGTACATAATGATGCAGACAGACCCTGCTCAAGTGCTAAATAGTAAATTTAGGCTGAATGAATGAAATTTCTATCCAGCAGCAAGGTTATGCCAATTCAACAGGAAATTTATTGAAGTAACTAATGTGGGTTCCTGAGAGTGGGTAAAACTGGTACCTAATTTTCAAGAGACCTTAATTGGCTTTCGAAAATTACTCCAGCAATATCAGATGTTTCAAAAGTATTAATATCAGATTTTCTTCTGATTCTTGCCCCCCACAGCACTTTCAAAATGGATAGAGCAGACTAGGCAACTTAGTCCTGCTGAAAGGCAGCGGAATCCTTCTCCCCCTTTATATTCTGCTCAGGTAATTCTGTAGATCACACATCTACATGTACTTTGAATGCTGTCACAGCTCTCTAGATCTGGCCCCAAAATGCTGGGTCAGACCTTGTGCCATGAAGCATGTGAGTACTGCTGATTTTGCACGTGTCCTCTTGCTACAGCAAACTACTAAAATTCCTTGCTCTAGGGCTCAATGAGTGAAAAGACCAGACTTTGGAAGAGATCAGAAAGTTTCTAACCTCATCAAGAAAATGACAGTGTCCAGCACTTGATATTTCCTGAAGGATATTGCCTGAACAATATTCCTGAAACACTGCTCCTAGATAGATCTAAGTAGAGACAAAATGCCAAATCTGATTACATAGATCAAAGTGGTCTGCTTCTACAAAGCTCTGAGTACTTACAGCTCACATTGTCAAAATTAGATTTGTGGCCAAGTGGAATTTTTCATCATCACAGCAATTCTTTTTGGGTACTTAACAATGAATTTAGGGCCTTAATTTTAAGTGGACAACAATAAAAACTCTAGTCTTCTAAGAAAAGCTACTGCTGCCCAGACTCCCAGAATTATTTATTACCTTCAGCTGCATATATTGTTAAAGACAGTGTTCACAATTAACTTCCATCAGAGAAAACATTCTGCACAGAGATATGGATAAGAAATTAGGGAGGTGATCATGCCCCTGTGCTCAGCACTCATGAGACTGCACCTTGAGTGCTGTGTCCAGTTTTGGGCACCACAGTACAAGAAGGAAATTGAGGTGCTGGAGCAGGTCCAGAGAAGGGCAGTGAAGCTGGTGAGGGCTCTGGAAAGCATGCCATATGAGGAGAGGCTGAGGGAACTGGGGTTGTTTAGTCCAGAGAAGAGGAGACTGAGAGGAGACCTTATTGCTCTCTACAACTACCTAAAAGGAGGCTGTAGCGAGGCTGGTGTTGGTCTCTTCTCCCAAATTACCGATGATAAAATGAGAGGAAATGGCCTCAAGTTGTGTCAGGGGAGGTTTAGATTAGATATTAGGAAGATGTTCTTCACTGAGATAGTGGTTAGGCACTGGAACAGGCTGCCCAGGGAGGTGGTGGAGTGTTTAAAAAGCGAGCAGACGTAGCACTTGAGGCTATGGTCTAATGGATGGATAGACGGATGGATGGATGGATAGACAGATATAGATAGATGTTAGGATGAAGGTTGGACTCGATGATCCTAGAGGTCCTTTCCAACCCTAATGATTCTATGATTCTAAATTATTCCTTTCCCTAGCTCTGTTGGTTACTGGTCTTTCATCAAGCTTAAATATGCAAATATGTTCCTGTCAGAAAATTACACTGTGACTTTAGTAAGAAACTGCTGTCTAAACTATGAATTAAGCATTCTGTATGGTCACTGCATTGAATCAGTGAAAGAAACCAACTGTTCTGCAAAAGATAAATTATTATCCCCTCAAATGGTTTATTTTACCTTGGTTATTGGTAGCAAGTGATGAAGTTCATGTCACATAGAGGACATGAACTATTGAACAGATCATGGGGGACTCTTAAAGGTTTGGTCTGTTAAAAATCTTCACAAGTATATAAAAAAATTCTGTAAAGAATAGGACAAAACCGAGAGAAATAAAATAAAACCAAATGAAGGATAATGCCTTAGAAGAATGCACAAGTTTAAAGATTGTTAGAGGAGCTAAAATCAGTTTGGTGGTTTGTTATTTTAAAGCCTGAGCTAAGTTATTGGAATGCTAACAATTACTCATTCAGAGAAGAGAAGAGAAGAGAAGAGAAGAGAAGAGAAGAGAAGAGAAGAGAAGAGAAGAGAAGAGAAGAGAAGAGAATGCCAGCAAGTAAAAAATTAGCTTATTCACAAAAGTACAGCATGCATTTTGCAAAGCTGTTGGCTTGATATTCTCAGGCTGAAACCACCCAGAAGCAAACACTCTATTGAAACTAAGGCCTCACTGCACTTGTTAAAATCAGGCGGTATTTCCTATTCTAAAATTCTCCCTGATTATAGATTAATACATTGCTGAAGATTGTTTATAAATCCAAGTAGGCTTGATATTGTGCCAAGTAGGCACAGTTAATTACTGTCCTTTTCTTTATCGACTTGGGATCAAATGTTCTAATGAAAATCAAGAGTATTTCCCCATTCTGTCTGAAAGCAATAATCCATACATCTGATAAAATTATGTTTTCACAAGTGCTTAGCATGTTTCAAGTGATACCCTACTAAAATAACTTTATTCAGAATCAGTGTTTTCTAAAACAGCATTTCATCTTCATTTGTCTACAAATACCTCCATTTTGGCATATCTTTTATGCAGCCCTGTCAAAACTCTGCTTCAAACTGATCCAGGCCATTAGCATCAGCTCCATAATGAGAAGATGCAATCTTATGCACTACAGTATTGCTTGGTAGACTCAAGCATAGTGTGTTGTGGTAGCTGCAAGGTCAGAACACCAATTTCCCCACCTGGAGTACTGTATCCCATTCTGGGCACCCTAGTTCAAAGAAAGACAGGGAGCTACTGGAGAGGGTCCAGTGCAGAGCCACTAAGATCATTAAGGGAGTGGAATATCTCCCTTTTGAGGAGAGGCTAAGAGAGATGGGTCTTTTTAGCTTGCAGAAAAGGAAACTGAAGTGTGACCTCATTAATGTCTATAAATATGTAAAGGGCAAGTGTTGGGAGGATGGAGCCAGGCTTTTCTCAGTGACATCCAGTGATAGGACAAGGGATAATGGGTACAAGCTGGAGCATAGGACGTTTCGGGTAAACGTAAGAAAAAACTTTTTCACAGTGAGGGTGACAGCACTGGAACAGGCTGCTAGGGGGGTTATGGAGTCTACTTCTTGGGAGATGTTCAAAACCCGCCTGGACATGTTCCTGTGTGACCTGATCTAGGTGATCCCGCTCTGGCAGGGGGGTTGGACTGGATGATCTTTCTAGGTCCCTTCCAACCCCTAACATTCTGTGATTCTGTAATTCTTGAAATTCTTCAGTGATTAGTATCTAAAAAATGTTTTGTGTTTAATAACAAAATGACTTACCAGAGATTACATAAATAAACCACCAAACTGTACAAAAACCACAGCAGAATTAAAGTTAAATCTATAGAAAAACTATGGCTCTTAAGCAACAAAAAGCCCTAATCTGTTAACAGTTTAGATAGCAGAGTTGGAATGCCTCACATATTTTGTTTGATGTAAGCTTAATTTATCAATGTGACTTGTTTTACTTACATATGCTTGCAAAATAGTATCAAAGACCCTGTTTTTCCTTGATTTTAAAGTCAGTGAAAAATACTGTCCATTTGCACAGCTCTTGACACAAGGTTGTACATATCCATGACCAGGACATCTATAGTCTGCTACAACAGAAATAATAATTTGCAATTTTAACTTTTCTATCATGTTAGAGATAGGTAAAGAGGCAGCACTAGGTTTCACAGGATGTTTTACCAATAATTCCTAAAGGTAATCAGGAAACAAGTGTAGTGTAAATTTACACTGCATTTCCAAAAATAGGCAGCAGACATTCCTTCTGGTGCTGTCACTGCAGTGCGTACAATGCTGAGACATAAAGATCTTCATTTTGCATTTACGTATTTAATATACTTCTCATATAGATACAAAGACCAATATATCCCACAGAATGCCCAGTAATCTGGTAAATAAAGCATTATGATGGGAATTGTGGGTTCAAGTCATCTCACATAAAGAAATAAACTGGGATCAGTCTCCTATTTGTTAGGTAATTGTACAAAAAGTCACCACGTGGACTGAGCCCTAAAGGCAATAAAAAGGGACACTGCATGCTCTGGGGTAGGTCTAGAGAAAGGTAACAAAGAACTGTTAAGAGAAATAGCATATACATAGTATTTTTTAAGGAAACAAAAATGGCTTTCAGATCAAATGTAATGACGCTTTAACTCGTTCAAGTAGTCTTAGTGACAATGTGGAGTAAGAACTGTGGATGGCTATAGCAAGGAAGAAGGAAATCTCCAGCTCAGAGAAAGCTTGAAGTGTAACAGAAAGCAAGTTGGCTGCATCTATCCCCAAGATGGAGATTTCACTCATCATTGTTACAGAATGAAAAATTTAAGAAAGCCCCAAGAGAATAATTTTCTTATTTTATTCAAATGAAGCTTCCATCTGAAGGCACATATGTCACCATATGGGATCCATTTCAGACATTCATTAGGAGAAGAATAATTAGTCTAGCATCATACCACAAAGAAAGGAAGAGGCCCAGAGGATAATTACTTTAGAAACAGAAATAAAAGACCTTGAAACTAAATTTGATAGGGACAAGTCTATGAAAAATTGAAAAAACCCAACCTTATTTATGTGAATTTTTAATTCAGTTATCAAGGAGGAGACGAAAAGGGGCATGTCCATGACAGGATTATTTTTAGCTTGGGGAGAAGCTGGTACAATATTGTTTTAATGATTACAGAAAACATGTAGTCTCATATTTCAGCCATTCACCACAAGCAAGAAGCCTTTTCTGTAGTACAAAAGAGATGAAACTCTTCCCACATTATACTGGGAAGAACTACACTGTATGTCCTCTCTTTGCAAATACACCATTATTAGTGTTACTGGTTGTAGCTTTCAAATACAGCTGTGACCCTTTAAGGGTTGTCAGAAGGAATTATTCCTTTGTAGAGCTTACTATGAGACAACCTACAAGAAAGAGAAGTATCTGTATTATGTAAATACAGCACAGATTGAGTAACATGAGAATAGGGAAGACTCAAAAAATTGTCAGATTTAGGGATTTTTCTATGATCAATTAAACATACTGAGATAGTGCCCTCTGTACATCAACTTAACCATGAATTTAGCCAACATATCTCTAATTCACCTTCTGGAAGGTAGATGATAGACACATCATATTGAATAAAAGACATGCACTGTATAGTGCACCACAGTCTGTCTCTAAAGCTTTAGGCCCTAAGTAACTAACCCCTAATTAACTGCTGAGTTTAGAGTTTCTGTGCATCTCAAAAGGCCCATGGGAAGTGAACAGTGACAAGATTTGGCCCTTAAAAAAAAGCACCAGTGACTGGATTCCTCCTCTTCATACCAGGAAACACCTAATATTCTGCAGCACTGAAATTGTAATGGGAAGTAAAGATTTGTCTAGGTAAAATCCTTTGATTGAGACAGCGGTCAAAGGGACAGTTCTTTGATGTGTGGAGCTCTTTGTATCAAAGAATAAAACGAGATCTCACATCACTGCATGTGAAACAGATGGTATGGGTTATGACAGTGGTTCATTCATATTGGGAACACTTGTTACAATGCATTATCTTTTAAAGATACAGAGAAAGCTATCTAGCATTTTGTGAGTCACCTACAGTATAAACAAGATAATTACCTGATTCATCTGCTAGAGCAGGGAGATCGATTATAGAAGCTAATTAGAGACCTGTTTTAAGCAGATATGAACTCACGAGTTTTTGTTATGGGTTCTTCTCTTAACACACCATAGAGAAAACCATAGAACAACAATGATTTGCCTTATTTCATTTTTATTGCTTCACCCATTCAGAGTAAAACCACAGAAAGTTAAAAGTGTAGCTAATTTACTTTAGCAAGGCAGCAAATGTAAGTTAATTTCCTTGCTGTACTACTTAGAAAGCTCTGCCAGAGCATTAATGTCAAAGGAAAACAGAGAAAAAATACACATCCATATGGAATATGAATGTAACTCATGGTAGCTTGACAAACACTGGCAGAGAAAACTGTCACATTTGCAAGGAGGCAACAGATACTGGTAGTGAGCATTTCAGCTCTTCATTATTTGTACATGTCAGTAATGCAGCAGATAGATAAACCAGGTTGTGATGTCTGTGGATTTTTTCCTTTTCTAGCACTGGAGAACACTTGTGTTTCCTTTAAACAGCATTTCTCTTTACTGTTGTTGCTCCCCAAAGCAGAACACCTATACCTGAATTTCTGATTGCTCATATTTAAGTACATCATAGATCTTTGATCTGCAGTCATGTCCCAGCTCCATGTGATCTGTCACAGTCCAGGAGGGATTACTTTAGAATCTCTTCAGTCTGAGAAATTTCACACTTCATCTCCACCCACATGAGGGATGAAAAACCAAATTGCTTTAGGAAGGCAGAAAGACATTAATAATTACTACTTAATTCCCAAGTGACCTACTACCTAGTGCAAACTACAGTTCTGACTAGGGCACTCAGGCTTCCAGCCCACTGGAATGAAAAAGGTATGACATATCTAAGCAACCAGACTTGGCACTGTCATTTGGAAATCCCAAGGAGTGAAATATGGCCTGAACTGTACCCTTGTTAAACACCTGCAGCAGAGAAAAAGACGTTGGCATTTTAACCACAAAATTGTAAACTAAAACCTGCATTCACCAGGAACAGTCTAAATCCTTTATGTTTTCACCAAGTCCTTAACAAACTGACTGGTTTTGAGAATGTTTACCTAAGTATTGCAAATATCAAGCTATTAGGCACACAGTTCACCTCTCAGTGTGCTGGGATGTACAAGTTGAGTATTTTGTCTCTCCCAGGCATCATTTTAAGACCATGTCTGCTGTATTGGGTTGTACATAAAACATGAAGCTTCACCTGCTTCCCTTGCTCTTCTCCTGAGCACTGACTATAGCACCAATCCCACTGAAGCCGTTTCATTTTGTAGGAAGTACTTACCTGATCACTAACTCAGTGGAAAGAAAGAGCAGAGGCAAGTGACTGACTCTAATGAGAAAGAGCACTAACATGAGTAAGGGAAATGCCAACTCATTAACAGCTCACATTTGCTGCCCCAGTTCATTTTTAAATGCTTTATAGCTTATGTAAATGTAATAAGGTAAATATGGTTAATGTAATAGAGCTTAAACAGCTTGGGATGAAGCCCTGCCTCAAAATGTGCTGTACCTGATGTTTCAGGCACTGTTGTGACACAAAGCTAACCTACTCCCCCTCTAACCCCAATCCTAGACACTTAAGTTTCCAAAACCACAAATGTTCTAGGCTGGATGGCAAAAGCTTCCTCTCCCACAAATCAGCCAGCCTGCCTCTTTTGTGTCCGGCCAATACACTGATGCTGAAGGTTCCTTCTGAGACTCCCTGTCCAATGAGGGCCAGAAAGTAACGTAAATCAGGCAGTATAAACTGTTAACAGGGCTAAACAAGAGCAAAATACACAGAAATTTAGCCCTGTCAAAAATGTAGTGTCTTTGGATGTGCCCAGAAGCAGAAATGGATACCTGGAGACTGTAATGGTGGAGACTCTGTACCTATACAGTAAGTTCCTTAGAGGGACAGGCCTGTTCCCCTTACTCAAAGGGGCATCCTCAGAGGTAGTGTAGTCAGTCACATTACTTCAAAATCGAACCTGAGCCAGTAAACCCCTTCTCAAGCCTAGAAGCTCACCTTGGCATTGTGCCAACTGAAGCTACATGGTCTGTCCTGAATGAAGGCAGAGTAAGCTTGAATCTGCATGCAGAGGATTGTGTTCAAACATTTCAAGAATTTAAGTGTCTACAGAGCTAATCAGCAACCAAGAAATACCTTTACAGTCTCAAAAGTACTTATATACTGGACATACCTGCCTGGCATGGTATTTTCCTGTATTTGTGGCTATTTCACATACAGATCCTCAGCTGTCCATCAGTGATATTAATACTTCTGCAAAATCTGGACAGTAACTGCATCTGTGCATCTTCTCCACACGCTTCTTGATCTCCTATAGCAAAGGTAGCACCTCTGATAAAGGCTAAAAGACACAAGGAACATACCAAAAAAAAACTTGAGAAGGGCATATGCACTGTCTAGGCTCTCTGAGTACAGCGTAGCTGTTAAACTGGGGAGTAATGATTCTTTTCCCATTGAACACAGCAGTGGTAAAAACCCTATCAATAAAAATAATCATACACTTTAAAGCAGGCCTTGTATGAAGCCCAAACTATGCTGTGTTTTATGGTCATTCATCTCTGCTCAAAAAGAACTGATAGCTTTCAATTTCCTTTTGACTTAGAGATTCAGCGAAAGCGTTCGCAAGAGCCTGAAAAAGGCTATCAGTGTAAGTATTGCAAGCTGCCAGTCAAAACTCTTCTTAAAACCATACTGACAGGGAAAAAAACCCCAAAACAACCTCCCTCCAAACCCCAACCAACAACAATAGAGATTTGAGAGGTGCAGGAGAAGGAATATTACTTGTAAGAGTCCTGAGTTACAGTAATAGGACGATTTTATGTAGTGTTTTTTTATCAATCAAAGGCTGGCTTTCCACCTTAGCTCCTTAAATACCCTATCCAATAATTAATGTAACTGATATGGGACAGCTATATCATCCCTGAATAAAGTGCTTTGTGTAGATCTAATAGCAAATGCGTCAGTGGAAAGACAGGGGTGATCATTATTTCAAAGATCTTTTTTATTTTTCTCCTACTCTTAAGACTTGTGGAATTATTTATTTGACAATCTGAAAATAAAACTTGAGCTGTATTAGCATGTAGGCTGCTCAATAAAAGGGAAAAAAGGGAGAGAGGATTAATAAATTACATGCTAGAAACGGGAAACAAGATTAGAGATGACATTTTAGCAATGTCTTCTTCACAGTGAAGAAAAAAACTGAAACAAGATTAGTTGGAGGGGAAATAAGGAGTCAATCAGCAGGAAAAATGAAATTTAGAAAATGTGAGAAAGACTATGAAAAATGGAGAGGCTGATGAGAGATAAAGGGTGTGATAAAAGTGGCTCAATTGTAAAGAGGGATGTCATTGCTATCAAACAGTAAAATACACTCCATGAATCACAGGGTGAGATGGTAGGCTGGACAATATCAAGCTGATAGGGGTGAGAATGCCCAATGAAGAGGATGACAAGAGAGGAATAAGGTGAAAACAATGCATGTTGCTGCTGCTACAATCACCAGAGTGAGTTTCCCAAAGGCCTTCTGTCTGTGTCCCTCCTACTTCTCACCCTTGCTCAGTTAACGTGGATAAATGGTAAGCTATACACAATCATACATGTAACAATAGTTCTGTGTAGATTCACAGATTTAGGTAAAACTGGATTTGCAGCCAATTTGTTTATTTTCATGGGTCAACACTGATCAAAGATTGTACCCTAGAGCAAATCTCAAGTATGTCTATCAGGTTGCTTCCTCCAACATATTACTATAGCAAAACCACTTGAATTTCTGATATCTGACATCACTGGAGCTGCTGTTTCTTTCCGTTTCCAATAACAAGCCAAAGGAAAGCTCTAGCATTGTGCTGCCTTCTCTGCAAGGCCAATGGACCTCTTCTACTAACTACCTCCATCATGGACACCTGGCTCCCTAGAACATACTATCTTTCCATACCTTAACCTATTCTGTCATTAAGTATCTGTTCTGTTTTCCCCCCTCTCTCCCCTCCTTTTCATTCATATCCTGATACTTGCATCAGCTCTTTGAAACTTGTTTCAAATGAAATGGGAATGTGGACAGGACAAGCTGTGACTCCCTCTGCTATAAATAACAAACAGAAGTGATCACTCTGGACTGGCTGTAGCCTGAGCAATTATTTCTCCTTTGATTAACCAGGTTATTCTTTCTTGCTATATTTGATAATGAGCAAAATGGATAGGGAGTCCACTGCTGTGAGACAATGAAGCGGATCACTGTTTGCTTCTTCTCTGCTGTCACTCTGCCATCAGCACTCAGTCTCATAAAAAAGCCAAAGCACCTGTTGCTTCTGAGTACAATGAGAGTGAAGACAGCATGTATAGAGGGCTTGCTTTCACTCTGATAAACATAGTATCTCCATGGAAGTCACTCTAATGCACATCTCATTTGAAATGCAACTCACATAAAGCAGCAAATTGGAGGGAGCAGAACAAGACCATGGCTTGGCTTTGACTTTGCATGAGCATCATGAGGCTCTGAGGACTTGTCCAAGCAAAGCCTGTCCTATGGTTGTGCACACTGGTAGTTTAAGAAGCTGCCTCTCAACTGCTAGACTCAGATTACCATCTGAAATTGATACATGTTGTTAATTGTGTGTGCTTATGACAGGATAAAATTCCCATATGCTATCATGAAAATAAAGTTTGCATGCCAGGCATGCTGTGAACAAGCTTGGAATTAAGCGCTAATAAACCACATAGCTATAAAACCCGAACCTTTTGGAGACAAGTGTCACAAGAGTGACTATTTGGTCACTCTTCAGTGGCAGTTTCAGTCCCTGTCTTGGGTCTCCTCCCTACCATCTAAGGATCCTAAGGGAAACAAACAAAAACCAAAACAAAACCCCAAAAGCCCTTTGGGGGTTGACCCTATTAAAATTTACAGGAATCCCATTACTACCTTAGTAAGACTTTTGACAAAGATATGAACATAGGCTCAGTCCAGGACACAGAATGGTGGTATCTTGCTCTAATTCATCTTTATGTGAGTGATCATCTGAAAAAGATTTTCAAGATACTGGGCCAATTTTTTTTCATCATTTTTTCTTTTAATGACCCTTAAAAAAATCTTAGTACTTACTGTAATTCAGCCAAAAATGCACCTGATGTCACGTTGCCTGCAGAGCTGGAATAAAGACTACAGTGCTATGTTCTGAAGGTAACAGTGTTGTACAATGTTAGATGAGGTTACTGTAAGATGCAAGAGAAAGGGTTTACAAATTAAATCTAGCATTATGTGCATGGTGGAGATACAACTATAATACAACACTAAAGGTAATGAAGGAAAAATTTGGCAGGAAAACCCAATAATTTGAAAGAGACATTTAACCAAATGTTAATCAAAACCAAACAACATAGATGTGGAAGCACAGTTAGTGATCATAGTTTTCAGTCCATTTGATATAAGGGCTGAAGAGGAAAGGAATCACTTAAGTATGGCATAGTATTTTATGGTACTATATAATTTGCATGCAATGCAATAAAAGAAAATCTAGAACAGAATCAATGAAATTGGCAAAGAGACAGATGTGATAAAGTTGCTAGTTCAAAAAACAGCCCCTTTAGTTTCATTTTTTTATCCTAAAAGTGTAAGACTTCTGAGTGAGCACATTGAATTGGAGCTTTAGAAAAGTTATGTGAGTGTTGGGTAAAGGAAATGGGATAAAGAAATGGCAAAAGAAGATGTAGAAGAAAAACTGTTTCTGGACATTATGTCCCAAAGTGCAGTATATACCATGGCATCAACCAGTAAATACCATGATAAAATGTCTAACTGTAAAAGAGTAATCAAAGGCTAAAGAGTGAAAACACTCACAAACACAGTAGTACATAGGAGTAAATGAAGTTAAAAAGACTGTAAAAACGATTAGAGAAAAATGGATAAGATGAAATTGTATGAGATTGTTTTTATATAATATGCGTAGGAAAAGAAAAAAGGTTTGTAAGGTCTGAAAGGAGTACTCTAGCAGGGAAGAGACAGAAAACAGAATGATTTTTTTTTTTTTTTTTTTTTTTTTTTTTTTTGCCAGGGAATGACACCAAAAGAAAGTAAAACTATATAAAAAAATTCTAGATAGGTTACCAAAGGGAATCAGTTTCATATAAAAGAGGATCAACAAATAACAGTACTTGAAGCTTGACACAGCTTTAGAGTGAGCTGAGCGCTGTCCCAGAATTCCAAATAAAATGACAGTCAGTCAGTAAGCCTCGCAGAGAGATGTGCAGATGAAGCTGCTTTAGGAAATAATTATAAGGAACCTAACATCCATATTCTAAGAGTCTGGTGAAATTCACTCCTGAATGGAGGATTTTCACAAGTTCCTTGCAGTATTCAGATTTCACTTTTAACAATCAGACTTCCCAAACTGTCCTCATAGAACTCAGAACTGGTAAATAAGATGAACAGTGAGGAAATAAAATTTGCAGAGACAAAGGAAGTTCTTACAATGTACAAGGTGAGAAGACAATTTTGGGGAAGGTGCTTAGACAAAGCTTAATGAAAGCAAGTCGCACAAGACAAAGTTCTACAACACATTCCTGGAAAGAATTATTTAAGCAGCTGTAATTTTTTCTAAGTGAAAAAATGAATTCTTAGAATAAAGAGAAAAAAGAATCTGATATATATTT